>JAPMOR010094650.1:393666-453010 GCA_026543865.1 Argiope aurantia | reverse complement strand
CTTATATGTATATTTAGTTATAATTAGGCTTAATCATTGACCTTTATCCTTTGATTAATTTTTCAATGTATAGTAAAATATAATTATTTTTAGATTTCTATGGAGGAAATGGATCTGGCACATTCCAGCGAATATATGGAAGAAAATACCCCAGGGACTTCGACAACACATCAGAAAAGATGTTCAACCAATTTTAATGAAGGTCCTCCTCCCAAAAGACGCCGCCAAACAAATGTGGGGGAGGACATACTTAAAATGGTATCCAAAGGGTTAAAAAAAAAGTGATGCTTCGGAATCTGTTCCCCATGCTGTGGGACAACTTGTTGTCTCTATTTTAAAAAAACTGGCACACCGTATGGGGAACAGTTTACCAGAAGAATATTTGAACTTGTAATGGAATTTGGAGAGATCCAATCAGATATTTTTTCTTCAATAATAAAAAAAAATGTTGATGTGAAATGTTTTCTTTTTGTAAAATATATTTGAACATATTGAATCTTTTGATAATAATTTCTTAAATAGTTCATTAACAGCTTCTATATTATTTTAAAATTTTAACTCCTATGTTAATGTGAAAGGTAATAAGGATTAATTCTGTTTTCTAACCTCGAAATAGTTATGATACAGTACATTTGAGGGAATCGTAAAATATGAATGATTCTGCTACTGTTTCATCATTTTAAGGTAAAAAAAAATACTAGTATAGTTTTTACTTTTTCTATTTAAACGGTGCATAGTGAGAAAATGCTACAAAAATTAAGCACCTTTCTACATTCATACATAAGTGAGCCTGTTTATTTTCTAAGCATGGGGATGTTCTCTATTTTATAATAAACCTTTTTTATTGAAATTTTTAAAATTAATTTTAAATGTGTAATTTTGAAATTTTAAGTTATTTCTACAATAACATAAGAATTTTAATACTTATTTCTGCAACACTGCAAGAGCATGTATAGTAAAACATCCGATTTTGATAAAAACATAAATGATCACACTTTTATCGTTACCAAAAAATTAAATCACCTTCTGTACGATTAACAATAAAATTCAGGCTTTTTCATCATTTTTTCTTTTAAATTTAACAAATTACCAATTAATTTGGAATGATACAGCATTTCTGGTTATGCATAGAAACACATTCACAGAAAGATGCATAGAAACCAATTCACAAAGATTTAAAAAAACAGCTCTGTAGTTGCAAGTAAAATGAAAAAAAAAAAAAAATGCTTCCAATCACGCCTTTGAATTTCTTTACTCTCAATTAATTCTATATCAATACTACAGGGTGGAATATACAAATTAGAATTATTGGAGATTAAAAAGTTGTGTAGAGCACAACATGACAATACGATTTTTGTAGCATTCATTGAAGTTATTAGAATCCTCTGCTTGAAAATTTGAAATTGAGCAGCAAGAATTTCGAATGCATTTTCTGAAACTCTCCGTGCTCGAGACAAACGACAATTGAAAATCCTTTCCTCTTCATTCAAGCCTCTGCAGGATAAGGTTTCATGAGATTGAATGACAAAGGAAAAGCATCATCAGAAACAATTCCATAAGGCACTTTAGTATTAGTTAATGGCAAAGTATTCGCCACTGGAATATTTAATGCATTTTGCCGAATGGAGAAAAAGCATTTAGAAATTATTTAGTATATTCAAATTCCCGAAAAACATTTTTTTGCTTCCCATGTAAACTATTCAGTGAGAAGCATTCACAGCTTATTAAAGATGGATGTAATGATAGGACACATTTAAACCACATTTTGAAATCACGTGAAAGAAGTGCATCTGATCTTAAACATAGTTCAAAATGCAATGAACTCAAAACGTCTTTGCATAATTTATATACAATGGATGCAGCTCAACAAAGACTTTATGATGCAGAAAAGGTTTACTGGCAGTCAGTTATTGAACGGCTAATTTATTTAATTCAATATTTAGCCCGGAAATGCCTTGATTTCGAGTTTCTCCGAAAAAGTTTTATCATAGTGATAATGGAAATTTTTTGAAGTTGGTTGAAACCATAGCAAGATTTGACCCAATAATCGCTGAACATCTTCACAAAATTCAAACATCTCAAAAGAAGAACACTGCTCATTACTTCGGGGATCAAATTCAGAATGAAATTATAAGCATTATTTCAGAAGGAATTAAAAAGCATTTATTAATATGATCAAACCGTCAAAATATTATTCACTAATTCTGGATACTACACCTGATGTCAGTCATACCGAACAGCTGACTGTTGTAATTCGATTTGTTTAATAGAATGAGGAAACCAATAAAGCCCAAATTGAAGAACATTTTTTAGGATTTCAATCTGTCTACGACACTACTGGACAGGGTCTGTTTGAATTCATAAATGGGCATTTAAAATCATTAGAATTAAATTTATCAAACTTACGAAACCAATATTACGATAATGGTGCTAATATGAGAGGAAAGCACTAAGGATTGAAACAAAAAATTATTGAAAATAATTCGAGGGCATTCTATATCCCCCGCTTTGCCCATTCTCTAAATTTAGTTGTAAATGATGCAGCTAAAATTTCTTTTGAAACAGTTAATTTCTTCAGAGTAGAATTAATTGTTTTGAAGGAAGCAGTACTTTTCTTCATCCGTTAAACATTAGTCTAATTTGCAACAGTACATTGAAAATCTAACTTTAAAGCCACTCTCCAACACCAGATGAAAAAGTAGAATTCAAGTTTTAAGACCATTTTTGCAGAATATTTCAAAAACAAAAAAAAATTCTATTTTTTTGGTATAAACTGCTTTAGCAGTTTATACCAAAAAAAAAAAAAAAAAAGCTGGAATATGTAGTCATTAAGTTCTAAAAAAGAATGATTGCTTTTTGTTAGAAAAACAAAAGATGTATTTGCTATAGAATAAGTACATGTATCAGAATGTCTTTGAAGGGAGCGAAGCAATTAAAAGATTTGAGGAAGATAAAAAATATTTCATTCAAATGGCAGGAGATATTACATAAACCAACATGCAGCCAGCACTTGTCCAAAGAAAATCATTATCATATGGAATATGTGAATTTAGGTAACTGAATGAGTGCAAGCTTTCATAAAGCAAAGAATTCAAAATTATACTGAGAAATTCATCTGTTAGATTTGACTAATATTCTAATTCAAATCCTTCCCTTCCCACAAAGTTATTTGCAAGCCAGAAATTCATCTGTTAGATTTGACTATAATATTCTAATTCAAATCCTTCCCTTCACACAAAGTTATTTGCAAGCCATGGTATCACACAAGTATTTCAAGATGAATTTCATGTTATTTTTCAAATCTCTAAAATCGTCGGCCTAATACATAAATAAAAAGTTTCTAGTTAAAAATTAACTAAAAAATTATGACTGCAAATATTTTTAAAAACATATTTGCTTTGTTTTATACAGTTTTTTTAAATGTATCAAATAATTTCTGAGTTAGTCATTGAAAATGATATAGTGTCATAAATTATCAACTAGTATAAAACCCAATAACCATTGCTAGTTACACCCGATTCTTTCAATAAATTCTACAAACAGAATGGCAAAAGTAATAGAGCATGAGAATTTTCTTAAAGAAATTAATAGAAAATTTATTACAATAAAGAATACATTATGAAAAATGTAATATATATATGCCCACAGAAGCAGAAAAAAAGGTTTTAAATCTGATGTCTAGTGAAGATGAAAATTTTAAAATTGAAATTCTGTCTTAGTGAAGTTGGCCACTTAAGCACTATATAAGACAAATGGATAATTATTTTATAAAGATTAAATTAACAAGTTTTAATTTTACTTATCCAGGAGTTGGAAGAACAGCAACATTATCTGCTTAAGATACAACCATATCTAATAAAAAGCAGTGGAAATAAAAGACATTTTGAATATGAATATTAATTCAAGTATTAATTTTGTTAAGTGTCAAATGTTTCACTGAAAGCAATTTGTATATTTATAAAATAAACTAATTTTGAATTTAAGAAAATAAATAATTAAATTATTGATATAGCATTATTAATTTTAGCAACATTTTAATGTTTTCAATAAATGGATCAATTCTTTTATAAGTTTAATTCTCTAGAGGAATGTTCAATTATTTTTGAAAAACTTCAAAATATACCTCTTTTTATTATTATTATTATAGTAGTGCAGAAATATACCTCACAATACGACTTACAAAATGATGAAGAAATCAGAATTTGTCTAGTTTTAAAAGAAAAAAAATTCACTTCAAAAATTCAAACATTTCCAAGTTTTCCTGATATCAAATAATTAAACAAAACAAGTGTAAAGTATAAATAAAATAAAATTTAAAAAGTTAATAAGATATTATAGATAATTTAACAGAAGTAAAGCACAGAGAAATAAAAGTTTGTTATGACAAAATTTTAACATCTATTTTACTCCATCAAGCCCTAATCTCAGAAATAATAATAGCAAGCAAAAATTAAATTTTAAAACTACAAACTTGATAGATAATACTTGCTGTAGTGAACTTTAGATTTACCAAATAAAATCTATATGTATATATTCCTTAATAACATAAAATTAAATAAGTACCAATTGCTTTCAGTAATCCAAAACTAACAGGCCAATAAGAAATTAAATTAATTTCACCATCTGTAAGTAAATAACACTGACTATAGGCATACAAAAATTTAACAAGAAATTGTAAATTAATGTCAATTGCTTTTAGTATTCATAAGGCAAATATTTATAATTGTATAAAATAGAAGAATGTTTACTTCAATATTTTCTCCTATTATAAACTAATTACCAGAGCACGTAACAAAAATTAAGAGACAAAAATATCCAATTATACCACAAAACATAAAAGGATACTTTAAAAACATTGCAAGGAATGCTTGATTTCTGGTGGACCAATCAAGCAATTTCTATCACTTTTCTGATACCAACTATTGTTTTTTTTTAAATATGAAGCTTTAAATCATTTTTTAAAACTGTTTTTAGATAAATTTTAAAAGGTATATCGATTTAAAGAGATAAGTATAGTCACTTTTTGCACGGACTTCTTCACAATTTGATAGAATAACAGAATTATAACTCTGTCACTTTTCAATACACCTTGTACAGCAAACAGAATTATAGTTTTATCAATTAGCAATCCAAGTTTTTTAACAAATCTGAATAAACTAAAGATTTCATAATGTAATATAAATGCAAATCCCATGAAATGATCACAATTTACTATATTTCAGCAGTTTTCTTTCTGATAAATTATACATTATCAACAGCCTTCATATAACATGTCACATGCTTTGCTTAGCTTGTTCAAAATCTTGACTGAGATGAGATTTCACTTCATAATATATGTTTTAGTATAGTCAGAAAACTGTCTATTTAAAATATAACTTCACTTTATATTCTAAAGTATATGCAGTCAAACTTGATATTATAAGCATTTAGAATTCCACACATTATGTTTTCTTGAAAATTATTAGTGCAAATGAATTATCTCTACAAAGATATGCATATGCACAATAATTAAGTCTGTTTATAGCATGTTCCACAAAAATTTTCCATACAATGCCTAATGATGGTTAACACCAATGCTGCATATTGTTTTATTGAGATAAATGTAGCAGTCCTGTCTAACGCACAACAAAATTATACATCTGTATTTAGGTTGTTATATTACAAGGGATCCAGTTATATTTGCTCATATCCATGAACAAGAATCCATTATCAAATGACAAATACAATTGCAGATACTAAATACTTAAATTCAAAAAATTTACTAGTTTGTATCCATTTTCACCAAAAATTCTATACAGAAAAGCTAACTTTGACAAATATTCCATCATTAATTAAATCTACACAAATACAATGATTCCTTTCGAAAACAAATGTAAATTTCCATCACAATTTAAGCAAAACATTCTAAATCATTAAACGTTGCAGAGACATAAAGCAATTGTTTTTGTGTTCGGATTCGGTTTATTTTTCAAAAACACGAAACGGTTTTATTAGGCTGTTTGAAAAAATGAAACTGACATAATACGATTTTTACATCATTAAGATGAATAACAAATGCTTAATTTAAACGTATCATGATTTAATGATTCAACGCTTGCCTTAAACTTGAAAATGTAAGAGTTCGAGATTTGTTGGAACAGTAACTATTACGCCGTTTCCAAATGTTGAGAGCAACTTAATTCAAAGTTATACACAAGCACACCAGAGAACAAAACTTCAGTTAGTTTAACGACAGTAGAGCAGTATCATTGATGCGATTCAGTCCATATTCGTGTCTCTACAATTTAACCAAAATAAAAGGAACAATTAGGCGAAGAGTTCAAGCAACCACGAGAGAATATTCGACAGAAGTACTCCATCGAGATAGTTTCAAATTGAGACAAGACACCAAAAAAACTACCTACGCCATTTTCAGCATTACGAAATAAAAATGTTGCCAGATTTCTAGCGCAAAACTACAACACAAAATAGATAAAAACAAACAAGAAATGTCAAACTTAATATGAATGGCAACAAAATCATATTTGCAATGCGATAAAGAATGAAGGCAAAGAAATAAGATATGATCATAAAATTTCAACAAATTAAAAACTTGTCAAATCTGTCTTTCTGATTGCATCCTAAAATAATTTTTAAAAAATTGGGGGGATTTCAGGCTTTTTTTGAGATGGAAAAAAAAAGAATATATCAGAAAATAAGTCTATCCTCTTAAAAATTTTCTATAAATCAAAATTTCTTACAGATATACCTCTGAGTGTTGGTCCATAATGAGCAATTTAAGGAGCTAACATAGACGTGGAAGTCGAAGAACTGTACAGATAAAATTAGGCTTAGGTACAGATAGAATAGATAGAACATGGCGACTTCAGATGACAGTTTCTTAACTTCGAAAGTGAAATCACGGTATTTACAATAAAATATAAATAGTACATTCAATCCTATTTTGTAAGCTATGTAATACTGACAGAATTAAATAAAAATGTATTCTTCTCTCTTCCAAATCAACGCGACTGGTCACTTGAGAATATTCTGTTGCTTCCTACCTCTGCCGATACGTCAACACGCGCTCCTCAAGGTAACTGGACTGGAGAGGCACAAAACACTACAATTTCTTCATTTACTTTGTAGGAGCAAGATATTAAGCAAAATCGAATTTATTTCGAACTTTATTAAATTACATGAAGCTAAAGCAAGAAATTCGGAGGTAATACAGTGAAAAGTGCGTATAAAGGTAGATAACTAATTTAAAATAACTGATTATAAAAGTCAGAAGCTAGGGATGATGAAATTAATCAAGCGATGTATTCACAGAAAAATCATTTTGAGGTAAAGGGAATTGTAAAAATATATTCAAAAGATAGAGTGTTGAAAATATTCATATCAACGAAGATATCGTGAAGAGAAAAAGAATTTATAACTTGAATAAAAATATATTAAACAGGATTATCTCCAAAAAACGGAACAAACTATCACAGCATTGAATCTAAAAGGTTTCTTTAAAATAAGGAAAATATGAAAAGTCAATACTGGTTGACAAATATATAGGGATGACGAATATTTTATGAACGGTTATGTAAGCAATATCAAACAATCACAAATACCAGTGATCAATACTTTTCAATGAGAAGTATAATTCAAATTCTTGATATGATTTTAGTGGCGATATTTCAAATACAGGTCCTGGACCACAATAGAAAGTAATAATCGATACGATCTATGCAATTAAAGATAAGAAAACAAGAATTCAGTCATGAAAAGGGAAAACATTTTACACGCTGAGGCACGATCTAGGAAAAGAGCTCCCTCCTCCGCAATTGTTGTTGCGGGACTTACTGGTCACAAGCAGAGAGTTTCTCATTTCACAAAGAGCTCCGTGTGCGCCGTCACTCTCGAGCATTTCCCCCTTTTCTCTAATTTGTGGTTTTTTGAGGTTCTTTGATGTTTGTTCATTTTAACAACAGTTTTCTGAAAGCTCCCTGGGCGAGAGTGGTCCTACAATGGATCAAATAGCAGATAGCAGAAATCTACAGATTTGGTCTAAAGATCGTATATCAAATGTCAACCGTCTAACACAAAGCTTTTCTGAGTTATTTTTATCACAGACAGACGGACACTTTCCAAAAATGTGTTGTTTTTTTAACTCAGGGAAGTCTAAAACGTGGAGATTCATTAAAATCTCGAGTTCGAATTTTTTGGTGCTTACTATACTTTCTCTATACTACGTATACGAGAAAGCAAAAGCAACAAATCTTAAATAAAATAGTGGCACTTTTTCGGATATAATTGGCCGATTTACTATCTGTTTCATTGATTCATTCTTATAGTGTTTAAAAATATAAATTCCTGCTTAATGACATTGTATGCAAACGTGGAAACACGCAGTCATAAGTTAATAAAAACGTGTATTTCCTCAAAATATAAAAAAATAATCTAAAATGCATCGTTACAATGATAAATTAAAAATGCCTTCAAATATAAAACTAAAGTTACCAATTTACTAAAAGAAGGACCGTAATGTGTGTATTTCTAGGGCATGGCCTAAATCAACCACTGAATCATAGCGTAAGATAATGTGCAGTTATGTATTAGATACCAAGTGCTCATATGTTAATCATGCGATTGTAATACCAATTGAATTGACTTCATTAGTATTCAAATCATTGTACTAGCAATGAACTGCTTAGCATTTCGCACCGTCTCTCATTAGAGATACTATATGTTTTTAATACAAATCTGCAGTTTTTGTCCAATCTTGATGAAGCTCTGCACACTTGCTCTTTTATCGAGGATGATAATGTGAGCGTTATTCTGGCGCAAGATCTTTTTATAGAAAAAAACTATGCAGAAGCACAAGATTTAGAATATAGTTATAATTTTCTTATCGAGAGAAAAAAGAACAACGACAATAATTGACAATGACGACGACCACACAGCGTTCTCACACTTCGTAATAACAGGTTTACCCACCCACATAAAATTATTCATTTTGGGCCAGGCCGTAATTGCCACATGTGCTCAGAGTTTACTTGCAAATGCATCGGAAAACGGAACATCGGTGATAACACAAACACTGCGACTCTTCCTTTCTATTCTCACAAAGAGTGATAGATTTATCCACTTCGTATTATGAATAAAGAAAGTTATGCATTTTAGGGGTCTTTTCGGCCATATGTAACCAAAATTTGGCACATATCTATAATGTTGATAACAATCGCGCAAAATTTTCATGTACATAAAGTTGTTGTGGTTTTAAGTTGTCGCATATACATTTATGCATGCAATTACACAAACCAACATGTCAACCCCTCTATGGAATTTTTTCAAAATTTTATAAGAATTTGCATTTTAGATGCTAAAGCTGTGCGCCATATTTTGTAAATATTATTTTACATTACGATCAACTTAGATAAATATACAAATTTTCTGAGGATATATTTCATTCAAAATTTGATAGAAATATACAAATTTGTTTAATGACCGCGCACCAAATTTAGAAGGTTTAGCTCAAAGCATTGAGTTATGTTTATAAATAGACTTAGCCATAGGCAAATAAGCCCATTATCTAGATTCCGAGATCTCCGAAACATGGAGATTAGATTTAGACTCTAAAATAGATTTGCGTTTACCTTACTTACAGAATTTATTTTTCAATTCAATTTTATCATATCAAGGAATTTTATTTAATTTGGAAAATTTTGCCCGAAAACAATTTTATAGTAGTACTTAAAGTTGATATTTCAATTTTAATACATAACATACAACATACAATAGCGTTTCATCTAAATTTCGAATCCCAGATCTTCAGTTTCAATATAAGTTAGCAATTATTATAATATTTTTCTTTTAGTTATTTTGACTAAGAAAAATTTGAAAAAAAACTTTTATTCTTAGAAAATCGATTTTTTTTAAAAAATTGATAGAATTTTTTAAATTATATTTTTGATAGGCTCAAAACACTGTATGCCGTCTAAATTTTTTTTTTAAATTAGTCAGAACTTCCTAAATTAACATAGTTTAGGCAGAAATTCCTAATTGTATCATAGTTAAGATACAATATTTCTTTCGATTGTTAAAAAATTTATTTACCTTTGAAGAGTACCAATTTATAATAAATGCATATTTTACAATCTGATTAGACAGCAAAAACGACAATTTCATATAGTTAATTATTTTAAATTAATAGTTTAGCAACCAAGAATTCAGTATTTCATATGAACAGGTTGATTGTTGACGGCGGCTAGTTCATCGTTACAGACGAGTTAAATCAGCCTAGGCCCAATGAAAACGACGAGTTAGCTCTTTAACCATTCAGCTTACTTGTAATATACAAAATTGATGGTGTTGACTCCGCAAGATGTTACAAATATCTTAGTATAATAACAAATTTTGTGATGAAAGCATGTCAATTCAAATTTCAACTCCATTACTCATAACAGAAAACGCTCTTCTATATTCCTATGATACAATTCGATTTTCAGAATTTAAAACAATATTATAAAAATATTGCATGATATATTTTGATAATTTGGTATAATTTTTAATATATTAAAATTGTACATACTGAATGCGTATGGAAACATATTTCTTCAATGGACATCTATATGCACATTTCAATATCATCATCTTCTTGTTGTAGTTTATCAGAATTCTCTTATTCAGTCATATTATTTCAGCAGACAAAAAAAAAGAAAAATTCTCTTTTCTCAATTCAAAATCTAAACCAAAAATTTTAAGATTACTCCAATACTTACTTAAGATAATTACTCCAATTCTTGAAAGAGAATTGATTAATTGATTGTTTAATCTCTTCAAGATCCACCTAATAACAAAACATTCAGTCCTTGTTCAAGTATGGTCAAATGATACTAAAAAATAGTATAATTAAAATAGAAAAACGAAATTTCATTTAAGAATGAAAACAATACTTTCATTATGTATATTATTCTTGTAATCAGTAAGTCATTCTTAAAAAATAGTCAGGATGGCATAGTGGTTATAAGCATTAGCGCTATTCATATTAAAATCTTAGAAGCATAGTGGTATAAGATTTAGTGCCATAATGATTAAAAGTAATAGTGGCATAGTGGTTGTACGCTTTTATTGCATAGTGGTTAGAAGAATGAATGGCAGAGTGGTTATAAGTCTTAGGCCCATAGTGGTTTAAAGTCTTAATGGCACAGTGGTTGTATGTTTCCGTGGCATAGAGGTTGGAAGAAAGAATGACTTAGTGGTTATAAGCATTTTACTAGTATAATAATCGTTATTAAAGTCTAGATCAATTCTACAAAGGATCTTTTCAGCTTTAAGGAAATCAAATGGATGGGCGCAATATTAAATTTATGCTGATTAATGTAGAACTGCTACCTTTTACTAGCTAAACAGTGATTGTTAAATTTGTGGAGGCTTAGTTGGCCTTATGGGACAACTATTTGCCATAGACTTGGCAACGTTATTTCAACTGTTAACATTAGAATAATATCGGGACAACGTCAGAAAGACAATTATTAGGCAAAATAGTTGTGTAGTTTGAATGCACTTTTATTTCATAAAGATTATCCGTTTTCGTTTAACTGCACTTAATTATACAAGCCAAAGGATTGGTGAATTGCTTGTTATTTTGTTAAGAGATTGATTTTATGATTGTTGAATTGGCCCTGCTTTTAAATAATTGTAAGTAACTATTCTTTCTACAAGTTTTTTTTTTATTTCTGTGATGTTTTCAATATTGTCTGAAGAATGTCGTTTTTATTTCATAATAAGTTTAATAATTCTTCATTATTGAGAATATGATTTCATATTTAGTAATCATGGTACCCAGAAGTTTCTTCCCTCCACTTTCTCATATATTTACGTAATATACACTTTTTATGTTACTTTAAGAAGCATAAAGCGGGAAATTAATCAAGAATTCTGAATCTGCAAACTTTGACTGACTGTATTAGAAATTTCATATGATCTAAAATTATGATTTCAAAATCGTGTGTCAAAATTTATTTATGTAGCATTCTGGTTTTGGGGATTATTACTTTCATATAATCTCGAATAAACGAACCAAAAGGCAGCCAACTTTTTGGCGATTTCATACAGAAATTGAAATAGACGGACCCTATAATAAACTCGTACACCAAATTCATCGATTTATGCCAAAGTGTTATTGTGGTAATGTTTTTTTCATACATAACGTTTGTTCCTGCATAATGAATATAGACTTTTTTATAAATTCAAAATTCTATCTTGCCAAAATTTGGTAGAAATCTTAAATTTTAATGTAAGAATCAAATATGAATTTCTTATGGCTTTCGTTTTGAATTGTAATCTTTTGTAGATGGAACAAAAATTAATTTTTCGTATTCGATAGGACCAAAATTCAAATAGTCATGAAATTCTTATGGCCAAATTTTTAAGTAAATGCGATATTTTCTCTATAATCTCGTATACGAGAGAAAAAAAACTAATTTTGTTTAAATTTACTGTATAGTCCTTGCTTCGGTTTTTCGCTGAAAATTCTAATCTTTCTAATATCTTGTATTCTTTATTATTTGACTACACAAAAATCATTAAAATCGTAATTTATAATTCATTTGCGTCCACAAGAAGTCTAGATCATTTCTACGAAGCTTCTGCACTAAAAAAAATTATTTTTTAATTAAAACTCGATTTTGCAATTTATTGTTTTTCGAATATGAGAATAATTAATTAATCATTTGGGCAAATTTTGACTAATACCAAAGCAATTTTCAACTGACCTTCACTCTAACACCATGTATTGTCAGGATTACACGGTGAGTTTTGGACTCTCCTTTTTCTGAATGTTCATTTACAACCCATTATTTATTGCATCCATTTATTCAAAGTAATAAATCTGTTATTTCAGAGTTTTGAATAAAAGCCTTGCGATTTTGCCAACAGAGTTTGCCTTTCACTTTCAGCCCAATAATTTAACTTCAGATTATTTTATTCATTAGATCATTTTTTTTCTTAGCATTTTACTCAATTTTTTAGAATGTTTTTCTGATACTAAAAATATTTAAAGTATTCTAGTATATTTCTAAAATAATAAAAACAAGATTTTTAAAAAAAGAATATCCGCGCTATGTTTCCAAAAATTTTGATACTCAATTAATATAAATTATTATCTTAAATTCTTTTAGCTAACAAAGCAAATTTCTAAAATACTTTTCTTCATTTTCCCTCTATTTTTAACTTAAATATTTTATATTGTTTTATTTTTACATTTAAATATATTTCGTTGATTTTTGCAATGATTTTCTTTCTTTAAAGTATTATTTTTTGTTTTCTATCATATTAGGAGAATATATTTTAAAAAGGAACTCTTGTTTCGAGAAATTTGTTATTGAGAATTTTGCTCTAAACTGGAAGGAAACCTCGAATTTTATATCCCATTCAAAATTGTGCTTATTTTTCACATCTTTTAAGCTTTCAAAATATTAACATTCTTTCCCAAATATGGTTAGTACATAGATCAATTTTTGATTATTTTTTTCTTTCAAGATACGAGATATTTTTAATGTTTCGCTTAATATTGTACGAAAAAAAGTGTGTAGATTGAAATTTGGGAAAATATCAATATTCGAAAAAAAATTACTAGATATTTAATTTTTATAACGTTTTCTGCTTCAATCAGATATCAAAAGAGACGTTTAAGAAATTTCATATTTAAAACATTTAGTAACAAAGCGTGTATTTGAAAATATTTTTTCTTTTTTATATAGCCCAGACCTCTATTAATATTCATGTATGTAAATAAAAATGATCTTTCTCATTACTATAATTCTATGATAATATAATAAAACTTAATATATTTTTTCCATGAAAAATGAATGAAATTCTCCTTCGTTTTATAACGTATTACCAATACTTAGCAAATTCTCCATTACAGATGTGATTCTTGAAAAAAAGATGAAAATTGAACATGTAGCAAATTGAATACAGTAAAATAAATCAGGAGAGATACTGTCTATGAAGCTTACTGGAATAAGAAAGCCAATAAGCTCATTCTTGCCCAATTTTATTCAATAGGCAGAATAATTCTTTGTAGTCTTTGGTATCCTTCAGATTTTCCGATGCTATTTGGAAGGAATACTTGGCATTCTAGATCAAAAGTTCAGACATGTCTGAGACTCTTTCAAACAGGAATAAATTGAAAATTAGTTTTTTTCAGCAGTAATTCGTTGTTCTTCTTGACGATGATTTTGAGACTGCTTTTAGTCGATTGGAGTATAGCGGTGGTCTGGTGGTAAGCTCTAGGTTTCGGTACCGGAGAGTTTCAGATTCGAGAGTCGATTTCATCGAAGAACTGTTGTATAAACGTATCTAGCCCAAACTTCCGGGAGTTCAGAGATGAGGTTCCAGCTCGGGTGTCATCCTCGTTATCTGACCGCGGTTCAAAATGACGAAATCCGTCCCACTAGTGCTGCTTTAAAAAGGAACTTTGATATAACCGAACTGTAGTCGATTGGATAAATTGTTCCTAGTTGGGTCCCGGGCTAAGGAGTCCCTCGTCAGAGTTCTTTTGACTCTCAGCTCAGTTATGAACTCGCTAAACTGAGTTTTATTGCATGTCTTACGTGATTCAGTTTTGTATTGCATTATGCCTACATAAAAAAAATCCTATTACATTTAGCGTTTTGCTGGCAACGTGACCTGAAATAAGTACAACCTTGTCAAAGAGTGTATACCTCTACAATTAATAAAAATGAATGTGTGTGTAGCGCTCTACAGGCCAGACCAATTAGCTTACAAATGCCAAATTTCTCATATATGTAACCTTGGAAAATGGAAATGTGCACCTCTAAGCGATTTTTTTTTCTTAGAAATTTAAATTAAAAATTAACCTGAATTTTGCAGTTTTTCTACGATAATTTCAATTTTTTTGCTCAAAAGAGGAATTTTTTACTGTTTTAAAATTTTAAAAACTTTTCTTTTTAATTATACAAATTTAATAGTCTTGCTAATTTTTTCCTGAATTTTGGCGATTTTTAAAAATGTTTATGTAATCTGTCGTTGGTAATTAGACAAATAGTTACCTTGAAATTCAAGCCGCTTTCTTGTTTCATCAAATACTTAATGGAGTGATTTTCTTCCATCTTTAAAAGTTAAAGAAGAATTTTATAAAACAAAAAGTGTAAGTGGAATTTTACAAATTGTAAAAACAATTACAATCGTCGTCGTACAGTTATTAAATTGAAAATTCATTACATTGAAATTAAATAATCACAGAACTTAAATAATAAGTATATTATTTAAATTAAGGGGGGGAGTACATTTATGCATTATCAATGAGTGTATACTTAAAATAAAATATTCCAAATCGCAATAAGGCCTAGTGGTAAGATTTCGGCTTCGGGATCGGAAGGTTTCAGGTTCAAGACCCGATTTCACCGAAGAACTGTCGTGCAAGCAGGTCTGGTGCACGTTAAATCCGTCGAAGCCAAGCAATCCCTCTCTTGTGTAGTGTGGAAGTTTGGAGAGGGATATGCCAGTTGAGGTGTCATCCTCGTCATGTGACCGTGGTAAAAAATTACGGAGAGCGTTCCAAAATAGACCTATTGTTGCTTTAAAAGGGACGTTAATATAACTGAACTGACCTCTTAATCTCAATATATTCGTAATAGAATAAAATATTGATAAAAAAATTATATTCTGGTAGGCTTTATAAATATTTATCATGACTCTTTTCTTTAGACTGTAATACAGGATTCCGCTACCTCCTTTGAACCAATTTAGTCTCCTCGCTGCTTTATTTCAGTTATTTCGATCATACTAAATACAATATTGTATTCATCCTGATATGTTAATATCATTTTGGTGATCCACTTTCTATGCAATTCCAGCTAGTGTTGTTTATGCGTCGTTGATTTCATTTGGTTACTGATTATATGATTGTTACTGATTTTAATTATTCCGGTCAGAATAAAAACTGAAATTGTTACCTAAAATGTACAAACTTCCCTGAAACGCCTTTTTCCTTACATAACAACTCTTAACTCAAATGATACTTTGGTAGGAAAAATAGATCCTTTAAGTCAATTGTTTGCGATGTTAACGGTATATATTCGCCATATCCACTTAAAATGTTTATTATTTAATGAAATTTTGTTTTCACGAATTCGATTAAAATTTTTTTTTCTTTCTTTTGTACTAGAATACGGCAAGAGTGTAAAAAAATTAATAATAATAAAAAAAACTGAGCAAGAAAACTTAGGAATACAAGATCCAAGAAAATCTGAAAAACAAATGATGGATTTTGATTAAAACAACAATCAAAGCGATAAATGGAATCAGGTGAAACTTGCGTAACAGAGAAAATGCAGCGGCCAAAAAAAGAAAATATGAAAGGAGAGTCAGTGAAAATATCTGAAAAAAAGGTTCTATCCTGTCAAAAATGCAAAGAACAGAAAGAAAATGAGAGAATGGTGAAAAAGACAGATGTAAATATAGCAGTGCAACAAAAACCTGTTCCGATACTGGACTCGATGCAATTAAATCAATCAGAATTTAATACAATGCCCCCGGAACGGGAAGAAATTGCAGAAGATGAACTTTTGGAAGCAGACAGAAAGTTCGCTCTTCGTTGCAATGCTGTAAGAATAGAAAAAATGTTAATTTCCCCGACACAAGAATTAGTTCAAACAGATGAGCAAAGCGGAGACTGTGAGACATTTGTTGTAAATAAGGCAAATTTGGCACTACAACAAAGAAATGAGACACCAACAAATTTCCCAAAAATTATTCCGAAGGCTTACGGTTGTCACGAAACATGTGACGTATCAAAAGATATTGTAGAAGTCAAAGAACAAGATCAACAAAGAGATGTAAAGTCAATGGAGATCTCACAAACTCCGACAAAAGCTAGACCAACCCCAGACGAAACGCTAAATCAAAAACAGGTACAGAGGGAACAAATGTTGAAGGCTGCAATGGCTAATTTTTTTCGTCAGCAAAACCAGATCATTGTGCAGCAAGTAGATATCCCGCACCAAGAAAATACAAATAGTACTAATGACTCGGAAAAGATGCAGCTTCATACAGGAGGAGAAATCTTAATTCCCGGAGAATTGGAAAGTAATCGTGTACGAAAAACTGTAGAGAATGTTAATCAATGCTACTTGGAACACGTAGATGATGCACTTGTGAAATTTCAGGGACAAAAAGTGGATAAAACGGCGAGTTGTACAGAAACAAAAGCGAATGTAAAAATGGAGTATAAAGCGACTCTTCTTGCTCGTGTATATGATAATGAACCTGAACCTCCTCAGCCATCAAAAGGTTATGTAACTCTTCGTAGACCGAAATCAGACAATGTGACTGTTCGTATACAGAAATCGCAAGAATATATATCTGTCCTTCCTCGGAGAGCGGATAGTTCAATAGTAGGTCCTCAGAAAAAGAAAGATTATGTTTCTCTTATTCCTCAAGAACTGGATTTGATTGCTCATTCAACAAAAACAAAACACAGCGAGACAGTTTTCTCTGATTCGGGTGATGCAACTACGAAGTCTGGAACAACAAAGGATTATACGACTCTTCTTTCTCGAGAAGAACCGGTCGCGACTCCACAGAATTCAGAAACAAAAGATTACGTTACTTTCCAACGTCCAAAATCGGATACTGTGGCTGCACTCACTCCATTTTCTAAAGATTACGTGACTTTTAATCCTTGCAAATCTCGCGATTCAGCCATGGATCATCAAAAGATAAAAGATTACGTGACTGTACATCCTAGAGAATTGGATAATGCGACTACACGTCTACAAAAAGATGGTGAAATTTTTATTCCTCAAAGTGAGGAAGATTATACATTTGTGCCATCTTCCCAACTGAAAGATTACGTCGTCATGATTCCCGTTAAAAAGGAAGAGAAGGCTACTGATGCAGACGCTCCTACACCAGAGCCACCAACCCATATATTTTGGCCAGTTCGACGTTTCCAAGAGCATTCACCTGTTCCAGAAACGCCGAAACAAGTACTTGTGTCAGCTGGATCTTCGCAGAAAGCTGAATCTGTTCTAGAAAAGGAAGCGCATCACCATGATACGATGCGAACTCGGCAACTAGATGGGGAAAACGATGATTTTCCACTGGTGCCATTTGATGAAAACTTTGAGGATGCAGCAGAAATTAATACTCCAAGTGTCCAAAGAAATAGAATTTTAAGAGCAGTGTTGCCTTGCCTACCAACAGGTAATTTTTTAATATTTTAAGTATTTAGATCCTAGTAGTTTTTTTTATTTGTCTAGATAAACAATTATATCTTGCGAGGTTGAGATATACTATATTTTTTTTCACTTTTATTTATATATTTTTTTTCTTTAAAATTTCCTAAATTTCTTTTATTACCTTTTTCCTTTTATTTTCTGTCTTCTTAATTTAAACTTTTTTTTATATATATAAACTTATTGTTTGCCAATTGTTTAAACGGTATTGTTATTATATAATACTAGCTGGTACCCGGTGCGTTGCTGCCGCTGAAGAAATAATTTTGGAAACACCTTTTGAAATTTGAAATACCTATCTTGTTTATTTAAAAGTGATAGAAAGAATATTTATTTTCTTTTCGACATTGATTGTATTCATTGAAATTGAATGATATATAAAAGAGAAGTATTAGTAATATTTATTCTATTGTTTCGATTTTATATATAATTGTACTATGCTTATAACCTTCACGCATGTGCAAGCAATAAGTTGGCAAAGTTTCATCGCAATCAGTGGAATGGTAAGGCAGCAGCGCATAAGATACGAACAAACAAAAATTCATTTTTATATATTAGATAATGTAAGCCCCCACCCACCCACTGTTTTTATCTTTTAGACCTTCTTCACGCTTTCTTTTTATGATTCTATTTTTCTCGTTTCGTTTATTATTATTTATTTCCTTTGGCTGTCTTAATCTTCTTTTTCACCCACGATATACGCGTATCAACTTTTTGAATGATTATTCTTTGACAGCTATCTAAATTCTGTTTTAATTATAAGCTCCTGTTGATGTAGTGGTAGTTTTGGCACACACCTAATCATCATCAGTACTATACAATAATCGTATATTAAATACAGGGTGATTCATAAAGAAGTATACACATTCCAGAGGCTGTAAAACAGTAAGTCAAAGACACGAACCATCTTAGCGAATCGTAAGCTAGATGTACTCTTAGAGTTTGTGTCTCGCATTTGACAGAAGTCATATAGGCAAAATGGCGGCGTTTGCAGTGGAAACGCTTTTTGTATTTTTAAATTTATAACAAAACGGAATCCGTAACTGTTGCGCAATGGCATTTTCGATCGCAATTCGTAAGAGAAGTTCCGATTAGAAAATATATCTATCAATGGCATCAAAAATTTGAAACTACGGGCTGTCTGTGCAAAGGTATAAGTCCCTGACGACTGACTGTACCGCAAGAACCCGTCATTCAGCGAAGCTCTGCAAAATCAACGCAGAGGATGAGCCGTGAAGTGTAGATTTCTCAGCCCACCGTCTGGAAAATTTTGTGAAAGAAGCTGAAAATCAATTCGTACGAAGTGCAAGTGATGCAAAATCGGAATGACTTTGGCAAACAAAAGTACTCTGAATTTTGTGCCTATATGTAGCTTTATTTTTAAAATGTTTTTGCCGATCACCTTGCTTTCATTGATGAAGCAATATTTTATGTCAGTGTCGAGGTACACAAGTACAATATTCCCTTTCGGCAAAGAGAAGATTTCCTTAAGGTAAACTTGTTCTGCGCAGTGTCCAGGAAGCAAGTGCATGGCCTCTTTTAAGGGATCACATACACACACAGAACATCTGCGATTGACTTTAAAATAATTTAAAATAACCCCATACAATTCTGTTACAGGTGGCATATAACATCTAGCACTGTTCTTGATTTATAGTGCATTGAAACTGTATACTTCTTTATGAATAGTCTTGTATATTACTAAATTAAATATTAATATCTTAATCATAATTGAATATAATTTTTTCTTGCATACATCGTAATTGCAGTCATAAAAGTAGATGAAAAGATTTTAAACTACTTCCAGAGAGAAAGAATAAAATTCATTGCAAGACATGAGCCTTTTGTGCCGCATCTGAATAGGATCATGTTCTCACAATCTTTGCAGCCAGCAGGAACGGTCACCCCAAAGCCTTATTTCTAATCGTGAATCTTAAGCAAGACAGAGAATGTTTTACACTGCAGTTGCATTCAATAATTACGAAACATTTACCTTTCGCGTTAAGTTAGAAATTTTATTGGATCTATCGTGCCATCCTTGGCTAGTTATTTGGCATTTAATCCCTGACATAAGGTTTAATGTATCGGAAAATCGAATACTCCCTAATAAATTTGCGACTCCAGAGAACGCCTTATATGACAATGACGTACAATTGTTTCCAGTATTTTTGGAATGAATTTAGCATTTTTATTGAATCATCCTTGGCGAATTATTTGTGAATTAATCTCTGGTATGCGTTAATAGTAGTCAGAAATAGATGCATAATCCACGATTTTTTGAATAACAAATAATTTTGCTAGTGTTATTTTTAAATATTTGTTTCAAATATCTGTTATTTCAATCATATTATTTTAAAATTATTACTTAATGTTAAATATAAAATTTATTAATAGTAATTAATACTTAATTTACTAATTTAAATAACGTGTGATTGAATTTATCTATTTCAGCTTACTTCTTAAATTTGATTTTTTTTTTCAAAACTATTTATTTAATTTCTTTATTGGAGTAAACCATTTTCTGAAAAATTTGAATTAAATATATGTTATTTTTTAAATTGTTTACTTCAGTTATATATTCTACCAATAGATGGCGCCAGCAGTAAACGGAATACATGCAAAGTCAAGTCACAAGCAATTAAAAAGGATTTGTATGGAATAGCGCATCATCAAATGCAAATATCGGAAAGTCAAGGTTACTCTCATGAAGTGGAGCGGCGACTTCACACTTTCCAGTGAAGTCACCTTTCCGATAAATTTCAGTGATAAGCAATTCAATGATACGATAATTCCAATAATCGGTCCGTTCACTTTTCAATCCATTCGCCGACTTCTCCTTTTCTGTATTGTTCAAAAGCTTTCATTGGACAGATCGTATCAATTGTTACTTTTCGGTGAAGTCACCGCTCCTGTAAATTTCAGTGATATCGTATCATGGTTACTTTCCAGTGAAGTCGCCGCTCCTGTAAATTTCAGTGATATCGTATTGATGGTTACTTTCCAGTGAAGTCACCGCTCCTGTAAATTTCAGTGATATCGTATCGATTGTTACTTTCTATCGTAATCCAAAACCTGTAATCGAAATATCACCAGTAAGATCGTATCAAGGATTTGAATGGCACCCCTCTTTGAAAAGTATAGATCACTGGTATTTGGGACTTTATGATATTGGTTACGTAATAACCGCTCGTAAAATATTCGTCATCACTAGTCAGAAAATTGAATTTGTTTTAGATGCGTTTTCCCAACTAACTGGAAACAAATATTTGACACAAAACTATAGTAGTCACAAAATCGCATACCGAATTTGACACATTTAAGTCACTGCGTTTTTGTCCTATCGCATTTACTTCTAAAAGTACAGACCGATAGAATGTCAAATCCTTAATGGATCTGGCTTAAAATTTGATAGGTCTCTCACTACATTATAGATATTAATTCTGTGTACCCAATCTCATCTATCTAGCTCTCTTCATTTTATAGTTATCGTGTATTCAAAAAGCCGGACAGGCGGACTTTCTGAATAGATTTTACACAAAATTTGACAGAAATCTACAAATTTGAAGCGAAAATCCTATACCAAATTTCTTCCATCAAACTCAAATGCTTTGACTCATCTTTGTCACAGATGGATATTTCCCCAAAATGTGTTTTTCGAACTCGGGGAACTCGGGAAAATGCGGAGATTCGTCAAAATTTCGAGTTCGATTTTTTGAAGATTGCAATACTTCAAATAGAGGAGTGGTGGAAATGAGATCCTGTCCTATAACAAAAATCTCACATTTTGCTAAGCCCAGCGTCGAAATTTATCTACATGGAGACAAATTATTGCTCAAAATAAAGATATATGGCATTAAAAAAAAGAAAATATAAAGCTTTGAAGGTACATTGTAAGTTAAATTATCTTTCCTTATATTTTCCACACTTGTATTCTAGATTCTTCTTTACGCTTAGAAGGTATTACTTAACCATAAACTTTATCGAGTAAGTTCCCTCCGAGTTAATAATTGTAATAATATGAATTAAGATTTAAATGCATGTTTCAGGAATTGCAAACATTTTGTATTTGCGTGGCGAGCATACTGAGATCATCCAGATATTTTTTAAAACAGTATTTTAAAGATAATAAACCAATTTACAGTCATACTTCACAGCAGTAATTTATTACTTCATTTTTTAGAAAGCGGGATTATCAGATTGAAATGCATTGCTGTCAAAATGGAAATATTCGTATTTTCTAATGATTAATTATCGAAATCTAAATTTCTAATCTTAAAGATATATTTTCTATTTATTTATTTTTGTATGTGCGACATTGACATTTTATTTTACTTGTATTCTAGAAATACATGGATTTGTGCAAAGGATTCGTGGACACCCTATGCTACAAAGAAAGGCCTTTTTGAAGGAAAATATATCATTCTGCTACGGCTTATTATCTGGCATTATAATATCTACAGTACTATTTTTCTCAACATTTATATTAAGTAGAGACGATACCGGCAAATCAAATGTTACCTCTTCAAATTAACGTGACAATCGTTCAGCGAACATTCCAGTGACTGCCATAAGACATAACCGCCAGAATCAGTCACTGGATGATAAAATGAACATTCCTGTGACTGGCGTGGATAATAGCAAGATTAATTTCAAAGTTGATATCATAAGCACACCAGTGATTAACCTGGAATTTGAGACCACTACTCTAAAGAACAATTTGAAAGTTTTCACCACTTCAGTGACTGATTTGAACACTGAAACCATTCTTTCAGTTTTTTGAATGAACTAGTTCACTTTGCCATTTCGGAATTGCTCGTTAATACTACCATTCCTGTGCAACTAGTTCCATGACAAATTTGAACTTTACCATTTGCGTGACGTGTTTAGATCTTAACTTTATAAGTAGATTCTTTGACTTGATGGATTAATTTATACCGGCAATAAATAATTTGAATTTATAAGATCAACTATTTAATTAATTTGAAGAGCAACAGGATTCCTGTGATTAGCCTGGATGTTCACAGACCGATGCGAACATGTGTATTGCTATTCCAATTTCCATATTAGAGTCGCTGCTTTTCGATAGCTAAGTATGTTTATGTAAATTCTTTGGTTTTTCAATTTAATGTTCATGACCTGATTTGCGACTTTCCAACGCTAGTCCAGTGATTGATTCGACTTCAAGTGCATTACTTTTCGGCAGATATGGACATTAACAGAAATTGCTAATCCTGTGACCGATGTGATTCACTAATTCTGTGACTGATCTCAAGGGGGATTTTAATCATGATCACTGATCTCGATGACTGCTTCACGACTATACAATGAAGGGGCAATTTAGATCCTGGACGATAGCATTATTACTTAATATCTAGTAATTTTGAAAAAAGGCAGATGACATTTTTTTAAAAATATATTATTATGTTGAAAATCAAATTTTCGGAAATGCTATTTTCATAATTAAATGAATTTTATTTCACGAAATTTTTATATTTAAAAATTTTTTAAAAAACTTGTGTTAAATGTGTATACATCTACATGTAATAAATTTTTATTACTTATTGTTTCAAATTATTCTTGCTTATTTTTGACATTTCCTGTACAAAAAAAAAATAAATGTACATAATACAACCAAAAAATAATAAATTTGCATAATCGTTTTAAGTTGGTTTTATACGAAAAATTAATTGACATCTTCTTGCTACTTGTAAATATTTTTAACTATCAAAATTTAAAATATATATATATATAATATGTAATATATTTTGGTTGAGACAGAAAGCAGGTTCGAAGATGTTGAAGAGACATGTTATATTTTTAAATTTTAATATCCATTTCGTGAAAGCAATTTATTTTCAAGCAGACGCAGCACGGCACAAAAGCATAAGTAAGAAGGGAACGAAAAGGACCGAAACAAATGATCACTAGTCTTATATAGCATAAGATTTTCGGCCACGCGCCAATTCAATACACGTGGTGACCTTTGACACCTTGGTAAGGGCACTGAAGGGATCACTTTCATTTGATACGTAGATTGATTGAGCAGAAATTTTACAGAGGAATTAATTAAATCGAAAGTGGAATTGGATCACGAAATAAGAGAATATTTTTAGAATGAAGTTACTATGGGCTAAATTAAGATAAAAATCTTTCTTGGAAATTAATTAAATTAAAATTAGAATTAAAATATCATATATATATAAAATACTTTCATTTAATTGTTTTGCTAGCATCCCATACTTTCATTAATAGTGAATTTTGCTATCATTTTGATCATACTATTAAAATAATCAAATAATAATTACACCAAAATTAGCTAAGTAATTTCTTGTGATATCAGATAAGATTTCTAGAGCCATGTCGCCAAATTCACAACGTGCACGTATTGAAAGTATTAATATCGTTTATTAGCGATAATTTCATTATTTAATCTTATTTTTCATAACATTTGATGATTGTTTAATGTATACATTTAATTCTAAAGCATGCAAATAAAGCCCTTCTTAAGAAAAACTTTATAAAGTTTTTACTTACACGACTGCTTTAAATCGATTGTTAGTTTCCAGTGAACTTCCTGAACAGCTTTAAAATTATGGATCAACTTTTTCTTTATGCATTAGATATTCTCCATTTCGAAATGATGAAAAGTACCACCTTTGCTCTAAACCACTTATCTATGAATTGGGTTTTCATAGAGATATAAGCTGCATCATGTCCTACCTTCTAACATGGTCATGGATGGAAAAAACAAACTTCTTAGGACATTTAATCTAAAACTTTCAATCGTTTAATCCTTTAAAATGCCATTTTTTTTCTAGTAACGGTATATTAAAATATTTTTAGAATTGAGGTGGGCTAAAAAAAGTGATTCATTTAATCAAATTAAATTTATCTAATAAATTAATTATTAATTGAAAAATCAAACACACCATTTTTGATAGAAAAGGTAAGTTAAGTAACTGAAGCTTCAAAGTTTCTGTCGTATTGGAAAATTTATCAGAGCTTATGTTAACCTACATAACTTTAAATAAAGATTGATGAATTTGGTGGAAAGCATACTTCCCTCGGCCCTAGAAAGGGTTAGAGAACACGAAATTAGGACTTTTATCCGAAGGATTACATTCTTTAATCAATGCCAATACAATATGTAAAATCATACGTCAATTTCAAATGCAGTCAGCGCATTAATTGCGACATCAGGGGATGAAATCAACTCGGAGCGCTTAAATGAAAATTAGCGTTATCTACAAACAATATGGCAAAAGTTATAGAAATGGTAGTAAAGTGTAAAAATTACTGTTCGCTCCTCAATAGTATAATAGATCAATATGAATATAAATCAAAATGAGATACTTAATGAAGAAATTAAAATTACAAAAAGAGAGAAAAAAGTTATACAATAATGAAAATACACATTTCCTTATGTGTATTTTCTTATCGGATGTTCACCATAAAAAAAACTATGTGCCAAGATGTTACTAAATTAGCCCTTTGCACTCGAATGGTGCCTTTTGCTTACCACTCAAGATGGTGCATCATTTTGGCGGTTTATTAATTTATTTTTCAATTTTGATTGTTAAAAAAGCCTATAGAATGGTGAATAAATGTAAATTAATTTTTCAAAGAAATTCGACTTAAAACAATAATGGTTATTTATTTTTCGGAGTGATAAACAAATATTTCTATAAGGTGAATAATTATGCATTGAATTACTTTTTCGAGTGTAAAGGGTTAAGCATCGGATATCGTACCCGATTAGAGAAGGAAAAGTTGAATAATGGCTACTTCGTTTAAATAAATCTGAAAGGAAAAGCTTAAATAGCAAAACCAAATGAAGTTCGAAGTAAATTTTGAAAAATATTAAATTTTTAAAAATTATTTTGTATGAAGTATTTGAAAATCTGTTAAAGTACGTATTGTGCAGGAGGGAGTACTTAGTAAAAATAGTAGATAGATTTTCGCATATATATGTATGTATTGAAATTCTTCTTTGCCGGAAAAAATGAGTTTGTTAAGAATTGCATGCAAATATATTTTTTTTTTGGTCAGTTTCTGAAAAAAAAAGAAAAAACAGAAAGGAACAGAAAAGCACCTTTTTCTAAAAAGGTTATTTCACAAAATATTTTATATGGCCCTTTATTCTGAAAAAAAAAATGTGGAAATTAAAGCTGAAACTAACGTTTTGTCTCTATAGGATCATAAGTGAGAAAAATTTAACAGAATAGGGTTTCAAAAACTTATCTGATTACATTTTATTATTGCAGATTTGTCGGGCAAATGATATGTAGATGAATTATAATTTTAATTGTAACAAAATAAAAATAAACGCGAATTTAAGATATCGTATTTCATTTAGAATTTTTCTTGGTAATGATTCTAGATTGCATAATTGTTAATGACTATACCAATGTACGCTTACGTGATTCGGTAAATGTTTGGGTAACCTTATAGTCCTGTATGAGGAATCAAAGTGTACTTACACTTTGATTCCTCATACAAGACCATAAGATAACAAAAATCTCTTGGAGTTGCGCTGTAAAAAAAATGTTTTGTCAAATATAAAATTTTTTCTTCATATTATTCCGACTATGGGATTTCAAATTGAGGAAAAAAATTCAATTTGCTTTATCTACTGCAATATGCAAGTATTTAGGCAATTGGTATAGTCTAACAACTAAAAGAACTATAGGAATCAATTTCAAATATAAATTTTATGTTGTCAGCGTTGATGCATTTCATTCAAAGAGCTGACTGCAAAAAATGAATGCTTTGGATCTTAGGTTTTATCGAGAGTGAAGCAATTCAACGTTGATTTGTTGGATTTGTATCAAATGCGATTTTTTATGTTGACTAGTCGGTCAAAGTCTTTGTAAGCATTCTTTATATATGAATTCAACATCAAATAATCAAGAAATCAAACCTCATAATCTGACCCGTATATAGATAAAATGTGATTACATTTGGCTGAACGTTTTTGTTTCTTTTTCAATCAAGCGCCAACACCTCACGTGATAATTCTGTAATATCTTGACTTACTCTACACACTTATAGTTAACTATTATTAAATCAGTGATAGCCTGGAATAACGATAGTGTGTGTAAAGAAAATTATAGGAAAATACGGTTTCATATTCGGAAACTTGTTTCAAAACGATCTGTCTTGTATAAGGACTGATGCATATTGTGGTGCATGCTGACCTCTCCGTGGTTGTGGGGTAGAAATAGGTACTGGTTGACATAATATCCTAATTATCTCAACAGAATTATGATTTTATTTCATTGATAATCCCTATTTTGCTTCAAACTAAGTTCCTAATGAAACTGAATTGTAGAGGATCAGAAAATTTTGTTATTGAATATGTAGAAGATTGGTATGAGTGAGGATAGAACCTGGGACCTTGGGGTTCGCAGCCGAGTAACATGACCACAATACAAAAGCAATTGCTCGTGTAGCGTAGCTGTTAACTAGCTTATAAGCTTTTACCTCAGACTCTCCCTCCAATGAGTCGGAGGTGAGACGAATGATATGGCTGTTGAGTGGTGATTTATTTAGCTGTTGAGTCGAATGTGCTGTACCCAGTTGAGTAGCGCCAAGCGTTATAGCGAGCGTGTGTGGGTGAGTGGTTGTTGTTGCTGCGACAAGTGAGTCTGACGACTTTGGTTTGCTGCGTCAAGTGAATCTGACGACTTTTTGGTTTTGCTGTGGGTAGATGGCGCCACAACAGCTGTACGAAGGATCACCGTCCGAGGTCACCAATGTGGTGGATCGTGATGAGCGAGGATAGAATCTGGGACTTTGTAGTTTGCAGCCGAGTAACCTGACCACAATACAAAAGCAATTGCTCGTGTAGCGTAGCTGTTAACTGGTTTATAAGCTTTCACCACAAATATACATTTAGAGGATGAAGTGGATGGTCAGGTCTTTTCTTTGTTTAATTGTAATTCAAAATGATCCACTTCATTATCGACATAACTCATGTTATATACCCGTTGAAAAGGTGTATTCTTATGTACCATTTTTTTCTCTAATCCTGATTCAATATGTTAATAGCTGTCCCTGTAATCCTTATATGCAGTTTTGAAATCATTCAGTTTAGCCATATTAAAAAATCATTTAGAAGCTATATAAGGGTTTTGTGGAGATGCATCTCGTAATTTTGAATCGTGGTAAAATAAAGAAGGCGACATCGGAGGCACATTCCCCTCTAGTGGAATTATAAAGCTTGTTAAATCTATGAAGAGTTAGGATACATGCTGATAAGTTTTCGGTTTCCAGACGGGGGATTTTTCAAATTCAAAATCTCATTACATAAAGGTCATCCATGTGTGATGACGCACATTATGGTTATGTTCGAGACTGAAAGGTTAAAACGTGTTAAGTTCTGTTTTATAAAAATTATATTTACCCTTTGCCCTCGAGGCCGTTTTCATACGCACGAATCAGCAACTCGAGACATTTTATAGCGCTTTGAATTTCTTGCCTCTGACTTAAAATGATTTAGCGTATAAAACTTTTATATTCACACACTTTATCAGCCTTTAAACCTATACGCGATATTTCAAATGTAAGCTGAGTTTTTAAAAGAAACAATAGTCTTTGCCGCGCATCAAATTTCCGCATCAAACAAAATGGTGAGCGAGAGTCACCTTTCGAGTTGCGGCATTAAATCATGTGGTGAGCGATAGTCACCTTTCGAGTTGCGATATTAAATCATGTGGTGAGCGAGAGTCGCCTCTCGAGTTGCGGTATTAAATCATGTGGTGAGCGAGAGTCACCTCTTGAGTTGCGGCATTAAATCATGTGGTGAGCGAGAGTCACCTTTCGAGTTGCGACATTAAATCATGTGGTGAGCGAGAGTCACCTTTCGAGTTGCGACATTAAATCATATGGTGAGCGAGAGTCACCTCTCGAGTTGCGGTTTTAAATCATGTGGTGAGCGAGAGTCACCTCTCGAGTTGCGGCATTAAATCATGTGGTGAGTGAGAGTCACCTTTCGAGGGCAAAGGGTTAAATTATCATTTAGAAGTCTTACAAGAGCTATATGGAATTGCCTCTCGTAATTCGATTCGTGATGAGATGAAGAAAGCGACATTGAAGCTTCATTCTACTCTAACAGAAATATAAAGTTTGTTTAACCTATGAATACATAGGATACCAGTAACATGGTTAGTAAGTTCTCGGCTTCTAGACGAAAGACTTTTCAGGTTCAAAATCTCATTCCATAAGAATTAGCCATGTATAATGTTTATCTTCGAGCCTGAAAGATTAAAAGATGAAAAGTCCTGTTTTATAAAAGCTATATTAAATCACATTTAGAAGTTTTTCAAGGGCTCTACGGGGATGTATCTCACAATTTTGAATTGTGGTGAGCTGAAGAAGGCGACAACGGAGGCGCATTTCCCTGTAATGGATTTATAAAGCTTGTTAAATCTATGACAACTATGGTGATAAATTCTTGGTTCCCAGACTGGAGATTTTTTAGATTCAAAATCACTTTATTTAAAAAATCATCCGTTTGTGATGAGGCACATTATGGTTATGTTCGAACTTGAAAGATTAAAAAAGGAAAAGCCTTGCTTTATAAAAGTTATATTAACCTTTGCACTCGGCAAAGTAATTCGATGCATAATTATTCCCTTTATACATGTACTTATTTATTACACCAAAAAATGAATACATATAATTATTTTGAGTTGAATTTACCTGAAAAAAAAATAAAATGACGAAATGATGCACGTTTTGAACGGTGAGGGAGAGGCACCATCCGAGTGCAAAGAGTTAAATCCCCATTTAGAAGCTTTACAACAACCATACAGGGTTGCATCTCGTAATTTTGAATGGCAATGAGATGAAGAAGGCAACAACGTAGCCTGACATTCCTCTTTGGTGGAAATATAAAGCTTGTTAAACTATGAAGCTTTAGGATACATTGTGGTAAGTTTTCGGTTTCCAGACGGGGGATTTTTCAAATTCAAAATCTCATTACATGAAGATCATCCATGTGCGATGATGCACATTATGGTTAACTTCAAACTCACATTATGGTTAACTTCAAAAATTAAAAAAAAAAATCCTGTTTCTGGCATGGAATCCATATTTTTGGAATCCTGTTAAGATATTGTCTTCGTTATCTGGCTAAAGGCTGCGGTGGCATGGTGGTAAGGTCTCGGCTTCGTAACCGGAGGGTTTCAGGTTTGAGATCCGATGCCACCGAAGAACCGTCATGTAAGCGGGTCTGATGCACGTTAAATACATCGGGGCCAAACTTCCTTCCGCTGGTGTGATGTGGAAGTTAGGAAAGGCGGTGCCTGCTCAGGTGTCGTCCTCGTCATCTGACCGCGGTTCAAAATTACGAGGTCCGTCTCAAAGTATCCCTAGTGCTACTTTATAATTGCGTTAATACATAACTAAACTAAACTAACTTGTTTTCTGACTAGGACTCAAAATTATGATTTTTTCCCAAAGAGGATTCCTGAGTTAATTTAAAACGGATTATAGGGGATTAAGATGCTAAGGTAATGAGTCATTCAAAATGAACTTTATCTCCTGGAGTTTATAAAATCAGTTTTAAAACGGAAGCGGGAATTAACGAAACATATCTAGTTAAACAAAAGTTTAATGAAACATCTTGTCCAATGAACAAACTGCTTTAAAAATCATAAATCAGTGCTTGTGAAAAATAGAAGCTGTTCTTATGTATAACCCATTTTCGAGTCTGATTGCGCATGACTTGTTAATTCTTATGACGGGTTTACATCGGCCAGCTATAAGACGGTCAGTAGGCAGCGCATGCGTAAAATAGGACTGATTTAGGTTTGCCACAATTTCATACGATAGATTCAGGCATTCCATTCTTGAAAATAGATTGCCATTTTGGCGTCCCTGGAATTTTCTTTTTCACTGCGTATCGTATTAAAATAATGAATATTTACACAAAGAAACATGGTTAAATGGGGGAAAAAAGGTCAAAATACCTAAATCTGACAAACTATAGTAAAAAAATGGCAAATGAAAAGTTAAAAAAAAAAAAGACTCAACCTCGCACCAGAAAGAACAAAGAGCAAAAAAATGTCGGAATTAATTTATGATAAGATATTAATTTTTCACGCATAAAAAAAATCCCGCCAAATTCTAGAAACGCATGTGGAATGAGAAAAAAATACAATACAGCGGAATGTTGTTATCCTGTCTCGACAATTACTTGCCATGGACCGAATAGTATTTTTCAGCCTTTCTACGCATGCGCTGCCCACTAGTCGTCTTATGGCTGACCGAGTGTAAACCCGGCATTATACTCGCCAAAATTTATTGATGTATTGGTATTTCGCAACGCTATTCTTTGGACTCTTTAAATCTTTGCAAGGTTAGAATTTTTATACAATTAAAGTTTGTTTTAAAGGTATGATTTTCCCTTTACCTATTATACTAAAAATTGACTTTATTTGTTAGTATGTATAAATTTGTTGCTTAATTTTTCTTTGCGTGTCCGAAACTTTTTAAAACTCGATTATTGAAAATTATATGCTTTTTTATTTTATTAATTTAATGCCCGAAAATCATTAAAAACATAATATTTATTTCAATATTTTTATTTAATGCTACAATTTTTCTGATGGTGCAAGATAAGAAATCTGCGTTACTTTTAGTTATTTTATACACCTCCAAATATTAAACAGTAGTGTAATTCGAATTTGTCAGTAATGCGAGTGTTTCCTCTGTTTTCTTGAATTTCTTATTAAACGTCGTTAAAATATTGTCAATAATTTGAATGTATTTTGATTAGTTTGGAATCAAAATTTAAAAAAAAGGTTAAAACATTTTTATTTGTGAATATTATAAATTCTTTAATTTACTCTAAGAATTTAATACAATAGTTTCAATTAAAAACAATACAATTTTGCTTAGCATATTTGAGAATTTTTTAATGCTACGTTTATTACATACTAGCCAACTTTGGTGACCAGCCGGTTCGCCAGTATTACCGCTCGCTACACTTTTCAATTAAATATTTTAAGTAACTGGTCTCTTAAAGGATTCTCAAACAAACCATTTTTAATCTTCAAATTTTGATAGTCATACCAACTTATAATGTTTAGATCGTTTCGTTCAATTTACTATATATATTTTGCTAATTTGTTGTCATTTCCGGTAAAACTTCAACTTTAATTTAAAATGGAAATGCTGAAATTGCAATTAATGTAAAGATATTTTTTAATGAAACCAAACGTTCTATTTTATTTATCATTTTTATTATTATTTATTTATTTATTATTATTATTGAATATGAGTACTGCAAACAGAATCGCTGGGTATTTAAGTCTTATGTGAACTACAAAATATTTTTCATAATTTATGTAATATCTCAAAGAATAATTCAACAAAAATTTCTCAGATTCAGCATAAAATTCAATTTTTAGTTTTGCTTTAAAAAGGATTGAAATGAAATCAATAATAATATTTTGTTCCGGCCTATAAATATATTTCAAAAATAATGAAGTCTAAATTTAATGCAGCAAGGTATCATATTCTGAGAAATATTCTGGACACACCAAATTTTAAATAAATGAATTAATGTTTCTATTTTCCACGATCAACTAAGACTTATTTATGAAGTTTTAAATGCTAAAAATTTAGAAAAACTCAACATTTTCATAATCTTAGTCCAATTAATGTTGAGAAACCTGCGCGTTGATTGGCGTATTTTCTTTGAAACGATCGATGGAAAATCTAAAATTATCCTTATTTTATTGAATAGTGATATTCAAATTTTCATAAATCAGTCAGTTTAGGTGATTGATTTAGTTGATTGGAAATTAACTCTTTTTATTTAAAATATTAGTGTTTCAAGAACATTTTGTTAATCGTGATTTCCATAGCAGAAGCTTTATGTAAAAATCAAAAATTCGTTATTTATTAGAGTATTTATTGAATCAAGTGACATAAAATATAATCATTTTCCATTTAGGCCATTTTAGCAGATCTGTGTCTTACTAAAGGTTTGCAAATTAGCTGTGTGGCCTTGATTTGCAGATTCATATTAAACAAAACTTGCCTTAATATAAAACTGATTTATTGGATTAATAATATAGAGAATGTAAAAAACATTGATATTTTATAATATTTTATGAAAACAAATATGAAATATTATTTTTAGAAAAAATAATATTTCATATTTGTTTCATTTCCTATAGACACGTGCCGAAAATATTTTTGCAGTTTTCATTTCCAAAAAGATTTATTTTTGTTTGCAGCTTTAATCAATGTGATGGCACACTTTGAAAAAAGCTAATTTTTTCTCATGAATGCGAAACGTGCTCTTGCAGCTTAAATTTTATTTTTATTTTGTACGAAAAAATTGTTGAAAAATATAGTGAAAATATTTATTTAAAAATTCATTAAAAATAGAAATTTAATTTTAAGGTTAAAATATTGATATCATTTAAAAGATAAATTTTTGATCTTTAACTTCATGTAAAATCTTTTTTGTGCGGTAATATTTTTGGAAGTTATAGTAGAAATACGCCAAAATTTCGCTTAATTTTTAAATAAATAAAATTCTAATTAAAAATTCGAAAAAATAACCCCCAAGTGCACATTCCCGGCCTCCAAGGTATACACGTGCCAAATTTGGTAGCTGTAGATTGAATGGTCTGACCTGTAGAGCGCCAACACACACACACACACACACACATTGAGCTTTATTATAAGTATAGATTGTTATTGTCCAACTATTTAATCAAAGTGGTATATTGACTACATCTTTAAAATTTCTAATTAATTAAAATTATAATTTTTTAAATTATTAAAAAAATATTTTGTTTACTGTTACTTTTATTATTAGTTTAATTATTGCTAGGTTTTTTTAAAAATTTAAAACGAGTAAATAATATCAATCTATTAAATATTAAAAATAATCTTTACTGTTACTTTCAGTTAGAAAATTTTCGAGTTTTTGCAGTACTCATTTTTAAACATGGTTTCTCTTAATTCAATTTTTTGATTATTAAGTTTTCGATGCATTAAATTTTTATCACTGTAATTGTAATTTTATTTTAATTATAACTCGATTTTACCATGCGAATTTTATATTCATATATATAAATAATGAAAAATTAAATTTTCATATTTTTAAATACTGAATACAAAATCGTTTGTTCGATTTTTTTTAATAATTCACTTTGAAAACAAACTTAACCCTTAGTAGCCTGATTTACGAAAGTGATTTATTTTTAATATTACTGTGTTTGCTTGAATGAAATAAAACAATAATGACATTTGATTCTTTTTTTAAATTTCGTTGGAAAGAATATTATACAACAGTAAAATACGTACAGCCAACCTATAAAAAAAAAACTAATAGTAATGTGAACATTCGGTTTAAAAGATTGGTATCAAAATTGAAACTCTAGGTCATTAAGGGTTAAGTTTGTGTCGACTGGTTCTGGAAAACATTAAACAGTAATGTTTGCGGACGTCATGCTCATCTAAAAATGTATTCAGATTTGACAAGCGAAAATAACTTCGTTAACTTCTAATTTAAATTTAACTACTTTTTTCCGAAAATCAACAATTATAATACCGTCTGAAATCGTAGAATAATATTTTCAGAATATGATACGAATGCCAGCGTTTTTATAGCTCCAAAGTTTCTTGATCGAATTAATGGTATATTATTTAAAAAGAATCAACTAAAAGTATATACTTTGCAATTTAAAAAAAAATCACTTAATTTTCTGTCCCAATGTTTTAAAACATTTCTAAATATCTTTTCGAAGCTTTCATACAAAGCTACGTTACCCAACACTTTAGCTCCGTTTTATCTTTCGTATCTTGCTATACAATTGTCAATTTTGTCATACCTTTTATTCTCTGTTTCGGTTTCATTTATTAAATTTTAATTATTGCTAAAAATTTATCATATAACGCTTATCAACATTCGCTTTAATCATATATTTGATTCAAATAAGGGATAAGAAAATTAGTATGTTGGTTTGTTTTCTATCAGAAAGTCAGCCCCTGTACTATATTTACTGTACTTGTACTATCTGCACTTGCTCGTCGACTACGGAATAGTCTGAATGGGTAATGGTTGATGAGGATAATGATGTTTGGGTGTGTGTGTACCTTGCTTGTGATCCCCGGACGTGCACCCAAGAGTCTCCGGCATTGTGGACGAGTGACATTTGTGTTTTTCGATTTCACGGGATTGCTTTGAGCAATGTCATCCTTAATCCCCATGACTTCAGCTAGGAAAGTCATAAGCTAAGCTATTATCAGCAAATTGGCATACCAGAATTTCATCCTTAATCTCCAAAACTTAGGCGAGAAAAGAACTAAGCTATGCTATTGACCACATATTTGGCGTAACATAACTTCATTCTTAATCTTCACCACTTAGGCTAGGAAAGAAAGCTATGTTATTAACTACATATTTGGCGTAACATAACTTCATCCTTAATCTCCATCCCTTAGGCTAGGAAAGAGCTAAGCTATTCTATTATTCACATATTTGGCATAACATTTCATCCTTAATCTCCATCACTTAGTCTATTAACTACATATTTGGCGTAACATAACTTCATTCTTAATCTCCATCACTTAGACTAAGAAAGAGCTAAGCTATGCTATTAACTACATATTTGGCGTAACATAACTTCATTCATCTATATGACTACTGCAAGTAAAGTGCTACACCATGCGATTAAAAGTGTATTTGGCGCAACATATCCAAACATGGCAGTTGCACTATTAAATCCAATAAATATAACATAATTTCTAGGCAGTATCAATTGTTATAGTTGAAGTTCTCTTCTCTATTCTAATTAATCTTCTGATCTATGATTTTAGGTTTTTCGGTCATACTGTAAAGTAACATTGGTTATGAAACATTTGGGTATGAGAAGTACTAACTTTTCTGCATTTAGGTATGCCATTAATTACTTAAATGCGGTGCTCGAGTGTCACTCGTGAATCATTAAGCATTGTTTTAAATTAACAAGCTAAAAATTAAATTATTTACATATTTTATAACTCAATAAATAAATTAACGGAATCCATAAATATCTCCCTTGTTCTAAGAATTCATTGTTGAATCATTACAAGACATTTGTAAAACAGAAGGTGTCGATTAATTAGCGAATTGGAAGCAACTACAGAGATGAGGAATTAAATCTTGTACGATAATTTTCGACAGTTAATGATATGTATTCACCTTGTTCATTTAAACCTATAATTTTAAAATAAAATTTTATGTAAATGCATTTTATCTAAAAAATGTGTACCGTTTTTCCTTTTTAGGCAATTACAGCACTAATGGAAAAATGGGGCGGAAGCGAATCGGAACGAATAGTGCGAGAGGGCTTAAATTTAAAGGATCCAGGAACATCTCAAGTGCAAGTTGGGGATTCGAAAAATTTACAGTCAAATCATCAGTTACAGAAAGGTAAAGGTCTAACACATATCATAGCCTCTGAAACAGCCGAAGGACTAGAAACACAGGAAGTGAAGCAACAGGGGAAAGAATCCCCATCACAGGATGTCTCGGTTGAAGGTCCACAGGAAAATTCTGAAGAGCCCGAATCGTTCCACCAAGAATGCGAAGAATTTAAAGATGATGAGAAATCAAAGCAAATGATAGACATAAATATAATGCTGCAAAAAGATGAAAGCTCACTTGTTATTGCACAAGATTCAAGTCAAACAAAACAAGACGATCCAATACACGAAGAATGTGATGCGTTTGTGGCTGAAGAGAGAGATTTAGATGGAAATACAAAAGTGCAACAAACAGCTGACATTCCAGAAAATATCATGCCCGTCTTGAAACAGGAATCAATGCAAATAACTGAACAAGAAGACAATGATGCAATTCATCAAAAGTATGAGGGAAGTGTAGAAGAGCAATCGGTATCAAAATTAGGAACAAATTTGGTGGTGAAACTAAAGGATGAGGCACTAAAAGATGACTTTCTTGCATCAATTCAAAACCCGACTCTAGCAGTTGAAACAAATAAGGCGGTACAGCAAGAATGTGACAGAATTGCAGAAAATTCTCTACTTTTGCAAGAGGTTGCATCTGATTCACAAACGTTAACCCACGACCTTGCTCGTCTTCGTTTGCAGGAGATTGTGTCACCTCCAGAATCAAAAGAATCTCATTATGCACCTTTGCGAACAGAGCTTAATCTGGAAGAAGAGGTGTACCTTGCATTACCCAGAAGGGCTTGTCACTACCGACTACAGATTCCACTACACCCAAGTCTTCCTGCTGTACCAGAAGAGGAGGTTCTTCCATGGAGGCCATTTGAAACCTTAGGTGAAGAGTTTTTTGAACCCTTAGCCCAAAGAATTTTAGAAGCCCTAAATCCGCGTCTGCTTACCCAACAAACAGGTAATCTTTGCTAATAGTAGTTATCAACGTTTTGAGGATTTAAACGTTTATTAGACAAATACAACTATAGCTTAAAACCAAAATGTGTTAGAAAATGTATTAACCCTAATTAAATATAACTTATTTAACTACAATTATGTTTAGTATTAAAGAAATTAAATTTTGCAATGTGCAGTACGTTATCTTTATCTGGATTCATTGTCGTTACCATGATATACTCACTCAATAACAAAAACCATTCCAATGAGATAATTATTCATTGTATATTTTTGAAAGTAAGAAAAAAAAAATGAATTTTTACCTTTTCGTATATGTAATATAGAAAAAGTATAGTAATCATCAAAAAAGTTGAGTTTGAAGAATCTTCACGTTTAGACCCGTTTCAGTCCGAAAAGTTGCTTTTTAGAAAATGTCTGTTTGTTTGAGGCACAGATAATTCAAAAATGCTTTGAGCTAGATGGGTGAAATTTCGTATACGGCCTTTACACCAAATTTGCAGATTTGAGTCAAATTTCGAGTAAAATCTGTTCAGAAGAAATCCGTCTGCCTGGCTGTTCGAATATATCTTAACACAATAGTTACAAAACGAAGAGAGATTGGCAGATAAAATGAGACTCGCAGGTTTCACATCTGTATTATAGATATTTACCACATTTTGAGCCAAATCCAACTACGGGTTGACTATCAGGGCCGCGGTGGCCTGGTGGTAAGGTCTCGGCTTCAGAACCGGAGGGTTTCAGGTTCGAGACCCGATTCCACCGAAAAACCGTCGTGTAAGGGGGTCTGTTGCACGTTAAATCCGTCCTGACCAAACGTCCTCCCGCTGGTGTGGTGTGGTGTGGAGAGGGGGGTGCCAGCTCAGGTGTCGTCCTCGTCATCTGACCGCGGTTCAAAATTACGAGGTCCGTCCCAAAATAGCCCAAGTGTTGCTTCAAACGGGACGTTAATATAACTAAACCAAACTAAACCAAACGGGTTGACTATCAATCTGTACTTTCAGAAACATTTAAATGCGATTATTCAAAAACGCAATGACTTAAATATATCAAATTTGGCATGGAATTCTGCGATTACAAATGCAGTTTTGTGTCAAATTTTTTATTTCAATATTTCAATTTGAGAAAAACGCGTCTAAAGGGTAAATTCGATTTTTGGATATTATTTATGCATACCAGAGATGAATCACCAGAAAATTGACCAAAGATGGCTTGATAGTTTCAGTAAAAATGCTAAATTCAAGCCAAATGCTGATATTTCACAACTATTGTACGCCAGTGCTATGTAAGTAAAAATCTATGTTTAGTAAAAATCTACACGTATATTGTAGAATAAAATACAGATACTTTATTGTAAGACGAAAATATTAGATAACCAGTGTATAAAATTGTCAATAAAAATTAATATTAGTTAAAAAATTTATAACAAATACGATGTGCATTATAATAATACATCTTTACAAAGAATGTTCATATAGATTTTCTTAAGAGTGACCTCTAACAAAGGAAGATCGATATGCAATATAAACAAAATGTTTTTGTCCAGACAGTAGAAATCGAAACCAAAGCTCAGTTTGGTTTCCATTCCTGTTATTGTAAACAACCAATAAAAGATAAGGAAAAAAAAAAAAACGTGAGAAAGAAGATACACTTTGTATGGAGGAATCAGCAGCAATCTCGCCAAAGGTTTCCAGCGTATTCTCTAATAAAGTTGTTGTTATCCAAGATAGTGTTATGCCTGGTATTTGTGTACAATAGTTAGGAAATATCATCCTTTGGCTTTAATTTCGCATTTTTACCAAATTTATAGCATAATCTTCGGCGAGATTTTTTTGACGATTAATCCCTGGCATACGCTTAATCCAATTGTAAGAAAATCCAATTTGTGTTTTAGACCCAAATCTCCCAACCAAGTGAAAGAAAAATTTGACACAAAATTGCACTTGTATTCTCAAGATCCCATACTAAATTTGATTTATTTGAATCATTGCGCCTTTGAGTTATCCTCTATACACGTTTCTGAAAGTACAGACCGACAGGTGATCAATCATTTGATGTATATGGCTCAAAATTTGATAGTCGTCTACACTACAGATGTTAAATGCGTGTTTTAATGAATTTTATTCATCTGTAGCTCTCTTCGTTTTCTTGTTATCATGTTAACTTATATTTGAACAGTTGGACAGCTAGACTTCTCCTAAACGGATTTTGCTCAAAATTTGACAGAAATCTACAAATTGGGTGTAAAGATCGTATACCAAATTACATCTGTCTAGTTCAAAGCGTTTTTGAGTTATCTTTATCAGACATTTTTCAGATGTGTATTTTTCGAACTCAGAGAAATCTAAAATATTGATATTCACCAAAATCTCGAATTCGAGTTTTTTTACGGTTGCAATGCTTCTTCTACGTTACGTATACGCGTAAGTAAATAGAAGAAAATCCGTGAGAATTAAGGTACACATTGAACAGAGCGGAATAATATTATTAATAATAATAATAAAAGGAATCGGTGTACCTCCAAGCCGTGGCTGGTCTGATTGAAGTTTTAATGAATGTGAATTGAAAACGCTGTTTTCGTCACCAGTCAATCAGTTGTTTGCGCTTAAGGGGTTTCATTTGTTACTAGCATACCAATCCGACCTGCGTTTCTCTTGCTAATTGATACATTTACTGCCTGATTTCCTCGATTTTCATTGTTTTCCCCCTTTTCCGTTGATAATCAAACTCCCAAATTTTAAAAAAGCAAGTAAATTATATAAAACCAGTAGAAGTGATCTCCCCAAGACTTTGTCGCATACTTTAATAAATTTATCATGCCAGAGAACGCTTTACACGGCATTACCTACAATAATTACGAAATTCTAACTTTTGGCGTACATTTAGCAATTTTATTAAATCCATCGTATCATCCTTGGTAAATCACTTGGATATTAATCTCTAGTATGCGGTTAACATATTCGAAAATCGAATTTGTGTTCGAGACACGTTTTTCTCAATCGATTGAAATAAAAATTTGACACAAAACTGCACTGGTAGTCTCGAACTGACATACCTAATTTGATATATTTAAGTCATTACATTTGGAATTACCGCGTTTCCATTACGCGAACAGACGAAATTGCAGACCTACAGGCAGCCAATTCATAGTTGGATGGTGCCAAATTTAACAAGTGTCTACACTATAGATGTTAGATCTCTGTACCGAGTTTTACCTATCTAGCTGTTTTTGATTTGTAACTATCGTGTTAACTTATGTCTTCCGACTGACCGACGTCTTTCTGAACAGGTTTTACTCAAAATTTGATCTGCAAATTTGGTGTAAAAACCAAATTTTAACAGTATAACTCAAAGCAGTTGTGAGTTATATTGGTCACAGATAGACGGACAGACATTTTCTATAAAAGTGTTTTTCGATTTCTGGGAGATCTAGAACGTGGAGATTCTTTCAACTCATGAGTTCGAATTTTTTGACGATCGATAGACTTTCTCTATACTACGCATATGAGAAAAGGACAAGAAAGCAACTTAAAAGCATAATTTCAGTTATGCCACAGCTCTGCAGCCCTTATGGATGAGCCGTACGGATTCAAATCGCTTAATGCAATCTAACATTAAAATTCTCATAAATTAATTCCATTCAAATTTTGTCTTATGGCAATCAATCTTTTTTGTGTTATATTCAATAAGATGTATGCAAACTTTAAATAACTCTAGTTAAAGGGAATGGAGAACCATATAAAAATTAAATTTCGTAACTTTTCAAATCGATATTTTACTTATTCGCTTTTAAAAATATCATAGAATGAATGTTTGACCCATTTGAAGGTGTTTTTTCGTATTGAGTAGTACATGTCTACTTCCCACGGTTACGAAAAGACTTGGTAAAAGTAATGCTTTGTACTCTATGAAATTTACACTCTTTTGGTCTAAAATCAACGAATCCGCTGGTTACTGTTAAGTAAGCAGATGATTACCGATTTTAACTTTTTCGTATACGCAATATAGAAAAAGTAATTCGAGCTCGAGATTTTGACGAATACCCGCGTTTTAAGTTTTTGAGTTCGTTAAACAAATTTTGGGAAAATGCCCGTTCGCCTGTCTGTCTGAGACAAAGATAATTAACTAACGCTTTGAGCTAGAAGAGTGATATCATCTTTACACCAAATTTGCTTATTTCTATCCTATTTTGAATAAATCTGAAGTCTGTCTGTCCGGCTGCTCGATTATAAATGAACAGAGAAGTACAAAACGAAGAGAGCTAGATAGATAAGATTCGGTACACAGATTTAACATCTATAGTGTAGACACCTGTCAAATTTTGAGCCAAATCGCACAACAAGTTGACTGTCTGTCGGTCTATACTTTCAGAAACATATAAATGTAATAATTCAAAAACACAATGACTCATATATATCTAATTTTGTATGGGATTTTTTTGATTACAAGTGCAGTTTGAGTCCAATTTTTGGCAAATTTTTAGACGATATTTTTCCAATTAATTAGTACCGATTAATTTCAAGGCGATGTTTCTGAATTTAAAAACAGAATTAAAAATTAAATATATGTTGAAAAATATTCGGAAGTTCTCCGCAAACAGTCAATTTATTAAATTTCTTTATTGATTAAAATTCAAACTATGATGTTAAAAATAAAATTATTAAAAATATAAATATTCATTAAATTTTTTAATAGGATTATGGTCGGCTAAATAATTTTTTTGATTTTAATTATAATTCATTAATGCAGATGCCAGATTGATCGATTAGATCCACTCATTAATTGAAGCCAGATTGATTATGCCAGATTGATCCATTACCAATATAACATGGGCGAAGGTTGTAAAGGTGAACATAATTGTTCCATTTAAACTCCGATTTCAAAAGAAGTTTTTCAGAAAGTTTGAAGGCGAAAGTGGATCCTTTTTGTTCGGTGATATAAGAAATGTTTGCTTCTTCATTCGTTCCTTTGCTCTCTAATTTCATAAGATTTATAAAGAGAACGCATTTGGTGAATTTCGAACGCAATATCATGTGCAAAAATTAACTGTAGCCGAAATGAGAAACTGGAAATAACTCTTGAACCCATAACTTTTAAAACGTTGCCGTGTCACTCAAATTTTTGCGTGGCAGTAAAAATTCTCAGTCATGTAGATTTGATGCGAGTAGAACAAGCCTAAGTTTAGTTTATATCTCCCCGTTTTAACACATTGATCAGCACATGAATCGCCTGTGATTCATAAATACTATCTAATTAGATATTCTCTTCTATACTACAATTAAGAGAGCAAATAAGCAACATCTTATTAGATAGTGGTTCGAATCCAGGAATCAATCACCGCAACGAATGTGTTAATGAATATTACCACGGATAAATTTTAACTCTTATAAACTGATATATCATGAGTTGGTCTATATGATTACACTGTAATTTATCTTTTTGAATCATCATTTGATTTGACCTGTATGGGGATCTACAACAAGACAGCTATAAGAAAGTAAAAACCTGAATCCTCTATTTTTATTCTTTTTGAGCTGCGTGACCCATTGTGAATTTGGCAAAAAATCTGAATCTCCTTACAATTTGACCATTGCCAGTTTACATCTAATCAAAATTATTCATTATCGTTTTCATAAATGCATTGTATAAAATGCAGATGAGCTAAAGAACGTGATACATAACAATAGCTAAAGAGAAATAAGACTAAAAATATACCTTTTTTTCTTTTATGGAAACTGTTCTACTGCCATCAAGACGCTTTTCAGATGAAAATGATTTCTATTCAATCCTAAATAACCTTCAAATTTTTAATCATTTTCTCTAATATTAAGCTTTGATATCTTAATCTTGGAGATATAATTTGTAACATATTTTTTCTGTGTCATTTATGTCTTTTTGTACATGTGTTTCAGAAATGCGTCATTACGTTCAGAGGATCCCTGAAAGCCATATCCAACCAGAAAGGGTAGCGTTGCACGAAGAAATGAGAACAAGGTGTGTGAAATTATTTTGGAGTCTCTTACTAGGTGGCATTTTAGTTGTGGCACTGTATTTCTTAATAGACTTTTTAGACAAGAAATATGATACTGATAGCTCTAACTCTGCCTATCCGTTGAGCGACTTTCGTGCAAATTTGAACATTCCAACGATTAATTTAGAACCTGACCGCCTGGGGGCTAACTTAGACTTTAACATCACTACTCTGGCTGCCAGTTCGGACTATATTTCCACTACGGAGGCCGACTTGAACGACAACATCACCATTATGATCGCCGATATGGACAACAACGTATCCACTTTGGTAGTCGATTTGAACAATAATGTCACCACTCTGAAAGCTGGCTTTAACGGTAACATCACCTTCCTGATGGTCGGGATGAATGATAACATCACCTTTCTGAAGGCAGGCTTGGACGATAATGGCACTTATCTGGCCGATGGCCTGGACGATAATGGCACTTATCTGGCCGATGGCTTGGACGATAATGGCACTTATCTGGCCGATGGCTTGGACGATAATGGCACTTATCTGGCCGATGGCTTGGACGATAATGGCACTTATCTGGCCGATGGCTTGGATGATTACGTCAACTGTTTGGTGGCAAATTTGTGCAATGTCACTTCTCTGGCGGGTAGTTCGGACGATAACGTCACTTCTCTGGTGGCCGATTTTAACGTTAATATTACCAATTCGACAGCTGATTTCAACGCTGAAGTCATACCTATGCTATATTATTTGAAAGTTAATGTGAACAATGTGAATGGTAATGGGTTCACTCTTATTACTAAATTTGATATTAAGCTGATTAATTTAGATACCAATGTGACTACTTCTGTGGCTGATTTGAATGATAATCGCCACTCTCGTATCGGTAAAATCATCTAATGAATGACTTAACGTTGATGTAATCATTCCTTTAATTGATTTAAATAGTCATATCATGACTCTTGTGTAGATTTTATGTTAATGTCACTTATTTGGAATTTTAATATCGCCTCTCTGGGGCAGACTTAAAGTCGCTTTCTAAAGTGAGTCACAAATTAACGATTTATTAAAGTGGCGAATAACAACAGCATTTTGGTGAATATATCTGAGATTATTTTGGAAGGTGGTAACTCGCGTGACAAATTCTGGTATTAACTTGACTGATTTCGATATAGATGGCGTTATCCCAATAAATGACAGATATATGAGATTATTCCTTTACTTTGACAGTTATGGGATGACTTACATGATTGACTTCGATATTAGTATACTATTCCGATCAGAATTTCGATATTAACACTCCAGTGAATGCTAATGTAGTTAATTCCGTGGTCGAAATAGTGTATAATCGAAAACCATAATGGGTATTAACGTCATTTAGGAGTTGAATATTTATGCCATCAATCCTGCAAACGACGTGGACGATCGCATGATAATGTCCGAGACAGACTGAACAATAAAAAGACTGTGCTTTTTTATTGTAACATTACAACTTTTTATGTTTTAATTTTGAAGCAAGATGCTTTTTTAATAAAAATTTGGGCTTTTAAAATAATATAAAAATTGACATTTTTAAAATCTAAACAAACTTTCAATTTCATCACAGAACTTTACATCTTTATAAATTCATTTAACTTTTTCATCATACGCTATCATATCTGCATTTAATAAATTTTTAATATGTATATGTGTAATTATTATTTCACATCTTTAACATTTCTAAAAGATAAATTTGAACAGGTTTGTGTACAATGTAGTCAATAAATTTCTTCCTACATTTGCAATTTTAAATATACAATTTGACTATACATCATACTGTTTTGAATTTTCGGTTTTTATAATTAAAATAAGCACATTCCATTGTTGCAGTCATAAAATGATTCAAATAACAAATGCAATTATTTAATATATTTTTCTCACCTAAATATCTGCCAACTTTTCCATAACTATATAACAAAGGCCTGTATAAATATTATTATAGTTGTGCTATACATACTATTATAAAACATAGGTCAAAGGATTTGTAAATCAAATCCTGTAACTGTAATATAAAACAAAACAAAAACTGATTGATTAGACTCGAACACACAGTTCTACAGCGAACCTCGTAAACAAGGCCTCAAAGCTTATTAGTGAAGTCGCAATTGTGGATGATTGATTGCCGAGGGTTGAATATTTATAAACATTCGTTGAATTCGGTTTTCGTTTGTTCCTTTTCGATGTTTATAAATATTTTTAAATTCGCTTACATAAAGATATTTTTTCTGATTTTACGGCATTTCTGTAGCATGAAATTGGAGATTTTTCGCATGTCAGTAAAAGAAACAGAATAGAAAACTTCAGATTTTCTGACTAAACATATTTAAAATTCGGATTTATGTATTCTGCAGAATTACATTACAATTAAAGCAAATTTAAGTAATTATAATAATACTCTAAAGTATACACATTAGGGTATTATTATAATTTTTTTTGTATTTTACTTGACTAAGTTATCTGATACTAAATTGTATTAATCTCTTATATTTGAAAATCAATCCATCTCAAAGTTAGTTATATATTAAAGTGCATGAATCAAATCAAATTTAGGGTAGAAAAAACATTTGAATCTTTTTTTTTTATTTATCAAGTTGTTTCTAATATATTTGAACTGGGTCTACTACAGCGAGCTGTAGTCTTGGTTTATCAATAGAATGGATGTTACTTTCTCTGAATGAAAGTTAATTTTTCCTGAAAAAAAGAATGTGCTCGAAATACACCTGCAACATCGTTATATTTCCATTTTAGTCTATTTTTCCCTTAAAAAGTCACCGATTGGTGAGAGGCCCAATATATGTTAAGCTCATGAAATTATCGCCTTTTATTAAAAGGATAGACTTATTTTCAGGTAGAAAAAATTGTTCATCATACAGATTTATTAAGTTTACTACATTAAGCTACTGAAAAAATGACAGTGTGATGGACATTCTTTCTGTTATTCAATGGCTGATGTAATCAAGACAAATAGTACATACGAATTGAGTCAGGGGCATTATCATGCTACAAAATCCCGAATTAGAGGTTCGAAAAATGTTTCATTCATAAACGTAATATAAAAGAGAAAATTATTTCATAACTCTGAGGGAATTATTTAAAGGATGCTTTTAATATATTTTCAACCTAATTAAGAAATTTATGAATGAGCACTCAGTATTGAGCCCTTAATTTATAAATAGGTCCAAATTTTCTTTTTTATAGCTTTAATTAATATACAGAATGATATGATACGGATTTCCTTGGATCTCTATTTCATTTACTAGCATATAATAGCTACCAGTAAAGAATAGAAATTAATTAAATATTTCATCATGCAATCAGTCCTGCAGTCAAATTTTATATCGTCTGCGTGAGAAAAAAAAAAGCATTTACTTTTTTAAAAAGAAAGAAAAATTCATGTTGAATTAAAATCGTTTGATTAGAAAATTTAATATTTAACTGTGATATTATAATGGCCGTTAAAGCTCGTGCACCATGAAAAGTAGATCTATAAATAAAGATAAATTTAAAATACGATCCCTCAAAAAGTAGACCTTGCAATTAGACTGTGGAGATTTTACAATTTTTGTGAAGATTTCGATAATTATTTGGGGTATGAGCACAATTTTTTGGATTCCCGGCATTTTAGTATGTCAGATTTGCTCCTATGTAAAAATTTTACAAAGTTACAATTCACTTTTTTCTCACATTTATCTTTATTTAAAAAATATTATTTGTGTTATTTATGATTTAATTCCATGGCTTTATGAAGCATATACTAATTTACTTTAGGCATATACTAATATAATTTAGAATGGAAATTTTAAAAAAATAGATATTAGTTTCTGAGATATCGCCGAAAGTTTATAAAATTGTCATTAGAAGCGTCACTTTTCAAAACCCAATAATTCTCGAAATTTTCATCAGAACTACGTAAAATTTCATTAAGAGGTTAATTTGACTACGAAAAATAAATTCAGAAGAAAAAAATCTCGATTTCCGTAATAAAATTTTTTTTATATAGACAAATGATTAATTAATTATCTCAAAAAACCAGTCCCCTCGAGTCATTTCACTCGACATCAAATTTGTGAAGATACGATAATAAATAACAAAGTTAGAGGAGCTCCATTTTGTTGTTGTTGTTGACACCTATACAATCATACTTAAGGAAGTGGGCATGTACATGTAATAGCAGATTGACGAATTTTTTAATTAGAATTTGAATATTTCGAAAATTAAGTAAATCTTACCTTTTTTTTTCAAAATAACTTCCTAAATCATTATTATAAAAAAATATTTATATAAATATTTTAAAAAGGTATTTTTTTCGACAGAATTATATTTAATAATTTTTAACAATATTTTAAATTAGATTCTATCAATACTTTTTTTTTATTTTCTCGTATATGCAGTAAAGAGAAAGTACAGTAATCGTCAAAAAATTCGAGCTAAAGCTCTTGACGAATCTCCACGTTTTAAACCTCCCTGAATTCGAAATGTCCTTTTGTTTATCTGACAAAGATAACTCAAAAAGCTTTGAGCAAGACGAATGAAATTTGGTATACGTTTTTTATACCAATTTGTAGATTTTTATCAAATTTTAGCAAACTCCGTTCATAGGAAATCCGTCTGTCTGGTTATTCGAATCTAAGTTAACACGATAGTTACAAAAGAGAATTAGATAGATAAAATTCGGTGCACAAATTTAGCATCTATAGTGTAGACACCTGTCAAATTTTTAACCAAATCCAACAACGGGTTGACTGTCTGTAGGTCTGTACTTTCAGAAACGTGTAAATACGATATTCAAAAAAGCAGTAACTTAAATATATCAAATTCAGTAAGAGTTTTTATGATTACGATTGCAGTTTTGTGTCAATTTTTTCTTTCAATTGTTTGAGAAAAACATGTCTGAAATACAAATTCGATTTCCCGATACTATTAACGTATTCCAGGGATTAATCCCTGAAAAACTTGCTAAGGATGACAGATTTGGTCAAAATGCTAAATTCATGCCAAAAATTAATATTTCGTAACTATTGTATACTTATGCCATGCAAGGCGTTCTCTGTCCTGATAAGTGTATTACAGAATAGTGAGAAAGTTTTTGGAGAAAACATTCTTGCTGGTTATTTTTGCATATGACAACATTGTTCTTCATATGATTATAATAAAGAAAACCGTTATTTGTGTGTTAATTGCGTAGCATTGATGAACAGTTGTTCAGACAGCGTCGAATTTTATTTTTATTTCAGCTGATTTTTGTTTGAGAGTTTTATCTTCACCATGCTTGTTGCAATGACACAGAACCTGTGATTTGAATCTGTTTAATTAGATGACACCTCCTTTGCTTTCTCTGAATTGTAGTTAAGTAAGGGTCACATAATTTGATAGTAGGTAAGAACAGCAGAAGATTCAGCGGCAGTGAATGCGTTAAAAGTATTAATGCAAAATATTTTCTAAGAAAATTAAAAAAATAAACACACACACATTAAGATTGTTTTTATGAACTCAAGATTTTAACTCTAAAGAATGAATAGTAAAATAAATAAATTGTCCTTAAAGAGCTGCCAGGAAATCCTGTAACTTGCAATTTTATTGGTGAATAGGATGGATGAAGAGAAAATGGTTTACTATCCTGCAGAACTTTTGTTTTGTCAAGAAAGCATTTACATACATTGAATCTGAAAGTTGGTTTCTGGGCAGGCAACTCAGGAATTTAGATTCTACGAAATTTTTTAGTAAAACAAGTAATACGTTAAGTAACTTATACTCAGTGAGATTTAGACAGACATCCTTGTAGACAATAAAGAATAAAGGAAAGAACTTTTACATTCTCTTTATTCCTCTGATATTAAGTCATATGCCGTTTAACTTTCAACGACGCTTTTAATTTTTCATTTATTTTGCTTTTTCAATAAGGTCTCATGAAATTGATGGCTGCCAATCTTAAAATTGAAACCCCAACTCTGAAATTTCACAGCCAATCATGTGTTGCATATTCCAGAGGGGAAACTCAAATAATTATTTATGTTACATTAATAAACTAAAGCGATCATGGCCCGATGTGTTTGAAATCTAAATTTCCTCTATACACAAGTAGGATATCAATAATCAAATTTAGACAGTTCCTATTATGGCTATAATAAAATGTGGATTTATTCGAAAATTTATAAATAGACAATTCTAAGGATAGGCTGGAACTTTCCACAAAAAAAAAATTGTTACATTACAATGAAAATGTTTGAACAAAAACATAAAATAAAAAAACTGAGGACTACTTTAATATTTTCAAGCATTATTGGCTCTTAAAAACTCTTGCTTTTATATTTTTTTTATCTTTATGACAATGCAAGGAATGAAAATTTTGGCATTGTATTAATGCAACATTTACTATGACTCTAACATTTAAAAAACCCATTCAAAAAATCAAAAATAACCATAAAAGGTTTAAAAGCAAAACTTTATACAATTTTCAACTATGAATCCACACTTTCTATAAAAGGAAACAAATTCTTGTCCTACAAAACCATGCTGCGGCTTCTTACCTCTTAAGTATCCGATAAGAGGAAACTTATAATACGAACTGAAGAGTTTTTTTTAATTCGAATTTTGTTAAACATTCTTTAAATTGTCTATCCACAAATTATATATTATCGGTATATCAAATTTATATGAAGGTAATCCTGTATGAACACAAAGGTGAAATTAAAAAATGGTGTTTATCTAGAATCTATAATTAATTAGGTATTAATTAAAGTTGCGGATCCTAGAACCTTTTAAGAGGTAAAAAGAAAATGAGAATCAAAACCATATAACTTAAAAGTATATGGAATTTTTTGTGCCTGTGTGAGTTTTCTTTCATATGTATAGAACCGATAAACATTGTGGAGCAGCAGGCAGTTAGTGTTGCCATTAATCGGAAATTATAATTTTATTGGCTAATGTTTGTTACATATACAGAAAACTGAATCTTATATCGCTATAATTTTGTCGTTTTCTTTATAAGAATTTATTCGCCTGTATTTTTAATTGTTAAACGGGAATCACTAAGCACCGATTATCTTATATAATCAACATATTGTTAATTAGATGATGTAGATGATCTGCAGCGTGATTCATCTATGTCGTATTCTCTACCTTCTTTTAACAGTTTATACCATTTAAATATTCTAGTTTTTGATAAAAATTTGTTTTCAAAGATATTTTTTTCCAATATTACATATATTTTCGTAGCAAAATTTATAATTCAGAAAAAAATTTTGATGCATATTCTTTGCTAAATTACAATCACCACTCTGGAATATCGACAAAATTAAAATTCTTATCTCATTAAAAACAAATTTATTATCAGATGATATTACGAAATCAAATATTTAATTTGGCCAAATGTTTATATTAGCTGCGTAAACAAATCAGTCATAAAGTTTGCAAAAGATTTCTATTATATATGCATTTTAAACGAAGCAGTGCCAATATTTTAAATTCGCAGTAGTACTTTCTTATACATTAATTAATCTTTAAAAAATGCAGAATTTAAGTGTTTTTTTATTTTTTATTTTTGTGAACACAATTTTAGGTCAACATGCATACTTTGGAGCTGGAATCTGATTACATAATAGCAACCAATTTTTTTTAAAAAAAAATCTTATTTATATAGATATTTAAATATACAATTAATGTTTTTAATTTATAAAAAAAAAGAAGTGTTAATTTTTCCATGCTTTACCTGCAATTCTTGCATTTATTTATAAAGATTTACTGATAATTTAAATAGTAATTATAATATAGCTACATAATTATTTAAATTGTCACCTCTTAGAAAAAACAAATCATTCATTATGTTTATCATTTCGAATGTTCGTACTAGATGGCGCTGTTGGAGAAAAGTCTGAGTTGATTTTCGTTTTCTGTTCCGTCAGCTGTTCAGTCTCAAAATAAGAGTGGATTTCAGTGAGTGACGGACATGCTTACACGTGAGGCAGGTAAGCCAATACAATGATTTGATTATCTACATAAGGGATGGGTGACGCAAATGAAAAAAAAGTTTTATAAAATGATTTATTTTAAATAATTATATAAATCCATAAAGTTTTTTCAGTCTGATAATTTATATTTTAAAATGTATTTTTCTCAAAGCATTTAATTTTGTTCAATTTATTAAAATTTAATATATTTCTAAATGATATCGCTTTATTTAAAAGAGAAAAATGTAATATTAAGAATTACTTTTATTAAACGCTTCAGTTTTTTAGAATTAAATTAAATCACATCTGAAGGCTTGAAAATTTTTGAACTAAATGTTTCTAACTTATATAGTAAAATAAAATTCAACGTGTTTATTTCAATCTATTTTGCTAACATAGATAAATAAAACAGCTGCGAAAATAGTTTTTGTGATTTATATTTACTATCGCAAGTTTGTAAAAACTTTTTTGAACTTTTAGAGACATGGGGAATTGATTTTTTTAAAAATTCATTAAAACTTAGTTAACGCTAGCATTTTTGATTTAAATTCGCCAATGATTTGAATTTCCTCAGTCATTTAAAAATCTTTTCAAAATAATATTAATATAACTTTTAAAATTCAAATTTGTTACTGTTAACTTTATATCAAAAGTTAAAATTGTAAAATATTTTTTTTCCTACAGTTTTTGTTAATTTGTATGTTGTGTCTCAGCGAGCAAATAATTTTTGTTGTATCTCAATGGGAAGTTAATTTAAAAATCTTTCAACTCGTTCAACTCATTGAAAAATTACTACATTGTAATCAGCAGGAGGTCCCCCCAAAACTTTCTCGCATACTCTCTAATAAACTGATCATGCTTGAGAGAGCCTTACAAAGTTAATAATTAAAAAATATTAACTTTTGTATTTTTATTGATTCTATCTTGCCATCCTTGGTGAGTTATTTGACAATTAAACCCTATCATACATCAGTAGTATCTAAAATCGAATTTTTGCTTTAGACACGTTTTTCTCAACCGATTGAAACAAAAATTTGACACAAAACTGCACTTGTACTCATAAAACTCCATACCAAACTTGATCAATTCAAATCATTGCGTTTTTGAATTATAGCATTTAATTATTGCTGAAAATACAGACAATCAACCAGAAGTTGTATTTTTCTAAAAAGTTGATATGTTTCTGCACTATAGATGTTAATTCTGGGTACCAAATTTTATCTATCTAGATCTCTTTGTTTTGTAATTACCTTGTTAACCTATATTCGATCAACTGGTCAGACAAATTTCCTCTGGACGGAATTTACTCAAAATTTGATCGAAATCTACAAATTTGGTGTAAAGACTGTATAACACAAATTTCATCGATCTAGCTCAAAGCGTTTTTGAGTTGACTTTATCACAGACAGACGACGATATTTTAAAAAAAAGTGTGTTTTTCGAGCTTAGGGAAATCTAAAACATAGAAATTCGTCAAAATCTTGATTTTTTTTTTTTTTTGACGATTACTATTCTTTCTCTATGCTACGTATTCGAAAAAGTAAAAAGTGGTTAAAAATTTAGATAGTAAGCTCATTTTTCATCCTTATTTAGGCTGGATGCTTTATTTTGTAATACATAGATAAAAATGTTTTATGAAACAGGCAAAATAATATCAAAGCAATAAAAACATTTCCCAGTGAAATGAAACATGCATTTATCAAAAGAAAAAAAGCACAGAAAAGGAATAGCCTGCTTCGCTTTTGAAATGGTATGTTAGTGGGCAGAAATTTTTTTCAACCTAAATATTTCATACAGATTCGTATTGATAGAAGTTAAAGAAAACTGTTCCTTGAGATTTTTATGAATCCGTAAGTGTTACCCCATCTTCAATAAATAAATATAAAAAAATTGCTATTTTCCAGACTATTTCTGCTTTGTATCTGTTTTAGAACACATTTATTTTCATTCATCCAAACCGCAAAGCAACGTTTTCGTTCTTAAATCAAAGATGAAGATGATCTAATCCAATCCAAAGTCTCCAGAGATGGTTACTCAAAAACATAGTGAAACAAATGAAAATAGCATTTTATTTTTGCACCAACAATTTAGATTTATATCAAAATGTGGATGAAATCCTTCGTTGTTGGTTCTGTCTGTCTACGCACAAAAAAACACAATAACTTTAAAATAAACTGTCCAACTAAAAATTTATTGATGGAATTACAGTTGTGTTTTAAATTTTGAACAAAATCTCTGGAAAGATAAATTGTCTGGTTATCTATCTGGAATTGTGTGCTTAAATGAAATAAGAACTCAATAATATAAAAGGAGAAATTTTAATATATGCTCTTCATCACGAAAGTGTTGTCTTAAATTTTGGAATAAATTCATCAATAGGCAGATTATTTCCTATTTGTTAAATTTGTATGAAAGCGATAGCTAAAAATAAAACAAACATGAATAAATGAAATTCAGTGTGAGTTCTTGTCACTAAAATTGTTGAAATTTAATATTGAAATTAATAGATCTATGATGGTACATCTGAAATACATATTTTGATTTTCTTCGATGAAGAGAAACTTCTGAAAAATACGCCATAATAGAGCTACCAAAATTTTGAAAGAATAATATCTGGTAATTATTTCCTTGTTTTTGAAGTAGGAAAAAGAATAATCTCCGAAATACTCAACCATAACATTTTGAATGATTTGATACTATAAATCTTCCTGATTCGGGAAAAATACTTTTGGAATTATGTTAGTCATTTTTACCTTCTCATATATGTAGTATAGAGAAAATATAGCAATCTTCAAAAAATTCGAAATCGAGCTTTTGACAAATCTTCATATTTTAAACTTTCCTGAGTTCGAAAAACACATTTTTGGAAAGTATCCGTCTGTCTATCGGTGACAAAAATAACACAAAAGTGCTTTGAGCTAGACAGTTGAAATTTGGCATACGGTCTTTACACCGAATTTGAGTAAAATCTGTTTAGAGAAGTCGGTCTGTCCAGCTGTTCGAATTAATATTAACACGAAAATTACAAAACGAAGAGAGTTAGAGAGATAGAATTCGGTACACAGATTTTATACATATAGTTTAAACACCTGTCACATTTTGAACTAAATTCAACCATAGGTTGACTGTCCATCAATCTGTACTTTCAAAAATGCATGTTAATGGGGTAGTTAAAAAACACAATGACTTAAATTTATCAAATGTATGGGTATTTATCAAATGTATAGTATGGTATTTTGTAACTACAAGGGCAATTTTGTGTCAAATTTTTGTTTTAATCAGTTAACAAAAACATGTCTCAATCACAAATCTGATTTTTAAGTACTATCAATGAATGCCAAAAATTTATCGCCAAAACATGTTCTCTGGCATGACAAAATTATTAAAAAGTATGCATGAAAGTTTTGGGGTGAAAGGTTAACTTTTATTTCGGTAAAAAAAAAAAAAAAAAAAAAAAAAAAAAAAACTTGCATTAAAAATCTTTTCTTAATTTCCAAATTTAGCTTCTCATGTTTAAAATTCGACCTTTTTCTGTTAGACAAAGTCGTAAACACGCAGGAAATTCACTCTGCAAAACATGAGATTTTTTACACCATTTTTTTCATATAGCAAAATATTTAATTCCATATTTAAGCTTAATTATAAGTCTACCTATAATTTTCTGTTCATATTTTTGTTTATACTACTTGGCATCCTGAAGAAATATAGTCAGCCAATGAAAAGAAGAATGATCTTTTCAGCTTAGCCATCTAAAATCAGAAAAAAAAAAGTATTTTTCTTTTCTATTAAGTTAACGATTAAGTTAAACGATTTCTCGCAAACGGTAATTCAATTATAATTCTTTCTTGAGATTGAATATGTGTGTAATGCAAAATATAAACTGTTTTTTGTGACAACAAATAATTTTTTTTTCAAATATTTTTTTTCTCCTTTTTCTATCATATAGAGATTTTTTTAATCATTTAAATGAATCTGAATTTAAAAAGCATCCTTAAACTTGTTTGTATATAGTCTTTGTTATTGCTGCTGTTGCTGACATTCTCAGAATGTACTTTTTGTAATTGGTACATGTGTGTATATTTTTGAAATTTATAAAAAAAAAAAAAGCTCAGCATATGAATATTTAAACTAGACAACAATTTTAAAAGAGTTTTAAAAAATTATGCCAAAAAATCAATTTTAAAGTATTTTTTTCTATTAAAAAAATTCAGCCTATTGGCGCTCACTCCGATTCATTCAAAAACGTTTATGTATTCTACAAAATATATTATTATTTTAATTCAACGAAATTTACAGCTACCTCAAACTATCTTTAATATATTGCTTTTTATTAGATCGAAATTCACAAAATTTAGAGTTTTATAAACCATAATACAAAATCTGACACCTTTTTACTTTCTCATATACGAAGTATAAAAAGGTGAAATATTCTAATTGTTAAAAATTTAACGCTCAAGATTTTCCCTAAGTCCGAAAAACACATTTTATTAATTTATGTTTATCTGTCTGTAAATAAGATAACTTAAAAATTCTTTGAGATAGGCAGATGAAAGTTGGTATATGGTTTTTAGTTTAAATTTGTAGATTTATAACAAATTTTGAACGGAATCCTTTCAGAGGAAATATATTCGATCCGGATGCTCGTATATACCTACAATACGAAAATAACTAGAAGAATAAAATTTGGTACACAAATTAAGCATCTAAACAGTAAATTTTTATTAAATTTGATACCAAATCCGTTTAGCAATTGACTGCGATTGGTTCATACTTTCACAAGAACATAAACAATAAAATACAAAAATATGTCGACTTAAATCTATGAAATTGGGTATGGTATTCTGTGACTATAATTTTAGTTCTGTGTCAAAATTTGTTTTTAATCTGCTGGAAAAAAGGTGTCAAAATGACACATTTGGATTTTCTGGTGCTTTTGTTTTAATTGCATCCCAATGATTCTCGTTAGACAAAATCGCCAATGATCAAACTGCAATAGGCTCTTTCGTAATTATTGCTCGCCAATGCCATAATTTTAATAATACACAAGTACATTTATTAGAGACTACGTTCGAAAGTTTCTTTCGTAACTACTGCTCTGAAATGGCATAAGATTAATAATACGCAAGTACATTTATTGAAGACTATGAGTGAAAGTTTCCTCTGGTTTTAGATCAACAGCAACAAATCCGCAGCAAATTGATTCTGTAAAAGACGAATTACAGAAAGCATTTCTCGTACTTAAAGGCATTTTTTTTTCTTTGGAACTAGTAAATAAGAGAAATTCATGTCAACATTTATGCTAGACACCAACCTTCTCAGAGTTAAAAGAAGCGTACTAAAATACTTTTAAAGTACTTTCTTTTACTTAAGAAATCCCAACCAATTAGGACCCACTGTCATTTTTATCTTTGTTTTGCACAACGTCAAACCAGAGGTATATCTGTTCAAATGACACATGTTTGTCTTAATTGGTAAACAAAAAAGAAACTAAAAATATATTTTTCGAGTTCGAGAACTGCAAACATGCTGATTCACCGATGTCTGAAATCAAAGTTTTTGATGATTACTCTTTTCTTCGTGTAGTTTGCAAAGTTAAGAGAAATACAAGATCTATAATTGAATGTTTCTTTTTTGTGTGAAAAACAATTCGGCTAAAATATCAGAAGTTAATATATAAAATATTGGAATTATGGAATTATCGCTCGAGATGCAAATAATACAATTATTTAAATTTATTATCATTAAACCTACTGACATTTTATGAATATTAATTTTTACCGATGGCAGTCAAATGACCACTTTTCAAATTATATCTTATTCTTTTCCATTTGATTATAAATAATACAGAATTTTTCATGGACAATAAAACAAAATAACTTTCAGGTAATAATTAGAAAAAATTTCGGAATTTGAGCACACACACTTTTAGAAAGAAAACTAGAAATTGGAAAATGATATTTTTCTTCAGTAATTTATATAGATATCGTTATTCAAGTTAAAATTGATTTATTCGTCGTCGCACTTTTTACAGATAGCAGGTCCCTCCCGTGAATATTTTTCCCAAACGTATTTTTTTTCCATATAAAACAGAGGCTTAGGGTTTTATTTATTTATTTTGCAATACAAATTTAACTTCTTTCGTTTTCCAGAATTTGTAAGGGAATCTGAAGTTTTCTTCGTACTTTTTGTTTCCTGTTCCTATAAATCTCGGCATACGGTAAACTAAACTGATCCATTAATTGAATTTTCAATATTCTGATCTTCTTCGTGCTTTTTGTTTCCTATTCCTATAAATCTCGGCTCACGGTATAAACTAAACTGATCCATTAATTGAATTTTCAATATTCTGATCTTCTTCAGAACTAGAGAACAATCTCATTCTTTTTCATCGCCCACGCGTATTCACAATGTTTACTTTCACATTGTTCTTATAGAATAGCTCAGAATCAGTCCCCAATGGATCATATATATTATTCGCACTCCCAGATTCGCTTATGTTATTTATTTATTTCAACAGTTTCCTTTGCATTGTCTAAATTTTTGAATTTCTGCTTGAATAATTCACCAATAATAAAATACAAAAATTTCTAATAACTATTCTTCTTCAGTGGTTGGTCTCCCCGAAACTTTCTCGCATACTCTCTAATAGATTTATCATGGCAGAGAACACCTTTCATAGCAATGACGTACAATAGTTACAAAATATTGGCTTTTGGAGTGAATTCAGTAATTTTACTAAATCTGTCGTGTCATTCTTGGATAGTTAAATAATGAAAAGTTACTGCAATGCTGTTAATTGTATCCAAATTTGTGTTTTACATACATTTTTATCAATCGATTGAAAGCAAAATTTGAAGCAAAACTTCACTTGTGGGCACAAAATGCCGTACCAAATTTGATATATTTAAGTCATTGTGTTTTTGAGCAATAGCGTTCACATGTTTCTGAAAGTACAGACCAACAGATAGTCGATCCAGGGTCGGATTTGGCTCAAAATTTGACAAGTTTCTATTTTGAGCCAAAAAATTTGCAGATTAAAGATGTTAGATCTGTGTACCGAATTTCATCTATCTAGCTCTATTCGTTTTGTAATTATAGTGTTAACAGCCGGACAGTCGGATTTTCTCTGAACAGATTTTACTCAAAATTTGTTAGAAATCTGCAAATTTGTTGTAAAGACAATATATCAAATTTGAACCGCCCTAACTCAATTTTTTTTTTTTGTATTAACTTTGTCACAGACAGAGGTCTGGATATTTTCCAAAAAAATGTGTTTTTCGAACTCAAGGAGGTCTAACACGTGGAAATTCGTCAAAATTTCAGATTCGAAATTTTTGATGATTACTATACTTTCTCTAGACTACGTATAAGGGAAAGTGAAAAAGTCTGGCAGTAAATTCCAAGGAAAAGGAAACTTTAATCAAAATGAAACAATTTGGATTTAAGTCTCAAGAACGGTCAAGTAGGCTTAGTGTTAATTAACATTATTGTATACTCATAATAATTGACTGATTTATTTTGTTTCAAAATCCCCACAAGATGACCTAAATAATATATGAATCTTGCTGAAAATTAAATATTCATACAATTTTTAACTGCTTATTTAGTTTTAATCAAGTCCTAATTACTTTGCTTTTTTGTTTAATAATTTGTACACCTTATTCAAAAGAAAAAAAATTTTCAGTTTATTATTCACACTTATTCAAATTTTGATTATTTACGACAAACTTTAAATAAACTATTAAGTATTT
>JAPMOR010094650.1:364866-393656 GCA_026543865.1 Argiope aurantia | reverse complement strand
AAATTTTGATTATTTACGACAAACTTTAAATAAACTATTAAGTATTTATTACATACGTTTATGAATTCTTAACTATTAATTTTATATTCCTATTTATTTCTTTTATTTCATAATTCCAACTTACCTTTATCCAAATTTTCATTATTTACACCATACTTTTAATAAACTATTAAGTATTTATTACATACTTTTATAAATTTTATTATATATTCGTATTTATTTATTTTGCCTCATAATTCCAACAAGATGATACATTAAACATTATAGAAAAGGAAAATTTTCAAATTACCTATACGTTGGCAAAATCACAATGGTTAGTTCAAAAGAACAAGACTAAATAGTTATCATGTAAATGAAGCGTATGTAAAAATGTAATTTCGACACGAGAATTTGGATTTCTCACACACCTATAAACTTTTTTTCAGTTTTGATTTTCTCTACGGCTCATCTACCCCTCCCCCCTCCCTCGTGTGGATAAGAAGAGCCCAATTTATCTATGCCAACACATAATTCGCGTCTGAAAAGTAATGATATATAAAAAATTCGAAACGTCATTACAATATCTCAAAGGTATAATTTTTCTAAAACGTTCTATAAAGGTATGTATTATAAAAAAAATTATGATTTGCTAATGGTTAATGCTTAAGTGGAAATATATTGCCAAAATATTCTGTAAAACAGATGAATCAATACATGTTGATTTTTTTTGTAAAATTAATTATGACAATGTAACTTTAAAAAAAAGATTTTGCAAAATAAAAAAATATATAAAAAAAATTAGCGTAAAAGATTGCTGAATAAATTTTTCTTTTTACTTTCTCGTGTACAAAAGAAGGAAGGGGGGAGGGGAGAAAAGAAAAGAAAGAAAGTTTCATCATAATCATCAAAAAATTCTTCCTCCCAATTTTCAAGCATCCCCATGTTTCAAACCTTCTTTAGTTCGTTAATAGTTATATTTTGAAATTAAGTCTGTTCGTACATCTGTGTGTTTATTTCTGCGGAATATCGTGTTATATTATATCTATCTTTAATAATAATTTAATTCATTATATTATAGCCTAAATTGAAAGTCTTCATCAGTTTTTGCACAAAATACATTGATTGTCTGTTCACTTATCCTTAACTATAAAAGTACTATAAATGGAAAACGCAGTGAGATAGATAAATGAAATTTTTCATATGATTTTGACACCGAGATTGAAAGTCTGTTTCAACTTTTATGTCCTGCTAGTCAGAGAGCAGAAATGTAAAATACATACTCAATGTTCTTCAGCATACGACGAAGCGAAACACAAAATACATCATATTGGAGAAACATGAGAGAAACTCGAAAGCTCTTTAGCTCTTACCAAGGAATGTTGGACTAAAGACGAGGCAATTTAATGAAAATTTAGTTTTGGATTAGTTGCAATAAAAATAAATTTGTAAAAAAATACAAATTTTTGGAATTATGATCTATGATCTCTGTTTATATTGAATTATTTACATTTTTATTAAGTGCATCAAAGTATAAGTAATTACTTATTTAAAAAATATGTTGTAACATTAATTATTCATTAACTGATAATCGCATAGTTTGCTTTGCAAGTCTTATTAAGTAATAATTTTTTTTATTTTATAATCGTTTGAAATGTATTACTCCTTCATAATTTTTTATAATAACTAAATTCTTTTGTTTGTAATGAAATTATTAATTAATAATTGTAGATAATTTTGCAATTTGTAAAGTTAATCTAAATTAAGCATTGAAAAATAAAATAACGGCCTTTCTAAAATTATTTTAAAACTTCAATACATCTTTTCGTATTGAGTAAACGAAAGCGTAAAAGTAACTCGAGCTGTATAATAAATCCTGTATAAAATGCTACCATCTTAATTTTACTGATTACCTTGTTTATTAACAATGATAAGCCTAATATAAGTAGTTATTTTACTTTGTGAAAAAAATTTGAATTGATTTTAGGTACCAAACTTTAAAATTTTAATGCTGTTATCAAAATATGTGCCTCTTTTTACAATTATCACAATTGAAAGTAATTTCAGTATTGCGGCAAATTGATTTTGAACTTGGAGAAAAAAACATTTATGTATATCAATAATACTTAAATAATATTAAGACAATCGATAAAAAAAATTTGTAGTTATTTTTTTTTCCTTGGAAAATAGATTCTTAAAGCTGTTTATGCGTTAAAAATGATGAAAAATCGTTTGCTCTTTGTGTAAAATGTTTTCACTTTGGAGAAATCATAAATTTCACCTTTGTTTTATTTAAGTTCAACCTGATCTCTTTTTGATTTTGTTTTTAATTTAACTGCATCTCTTTAACTACATCTACTGCATCTTTCTTTTTTTCCCGAAGCATTGAAGTGGCGCAAGCGGCTTGAAATAGTGATTTTTAGAAGGTAGGAATCAAAAATTTCTAATAGATAAAAATGCACGAAATGCAAGCGAAATTTCTTAAAATTTCATGATGAAATACAGCTGTTATAAACATTGCAGTGCATATTTTATTGGAATCTATTTTAAATTAATGGTACAATATTTAAAAGAGAACTTTGTTTTGGAACTATATTCCTGTGTTTTCTAAGCTTTGCTTGCATTCGTCTTTTCATAGCGAATTTTTGATTACATCCTATTTAGAAGGTCGGCATAAAATAGAGCATTTTGCATATATATAAATTATTTTTGCGAGGTGTCGAAAAGCTACCCAAGAGACTAAACTTTACTTGCTAACTACCAGTATTGCCATTGTGCCGAAATTTTTTAACAGCAACAAATTAGTCTGAAAAAGTCTTTTAGCTGCACACAGCGTCTGTTAATATAGACATTTTATTTTTGGGGTGGGTTTTTTTCTTTACTGTTTATGTTTTATTTATTTATTTTTTAAGTTTATAGATTGCTTGTTTCTGGCCTTTTTGAAGTCAAAACTTTAAAGCCTTTGCGGCACATCAAAGTTCGAAAGTCTAAAAAATAACGAATAGAAACTTCTACGTAAAAAGTCAAATCGAATTTTAAAAAAGAAAAAACATTTTTCGGCCTACCTATATTCCACTATTTAATAGGATCTGTCAACATCGCATATATTTATCATTTTTAAACTTGAATGGAACCCCTTGTAAATTCTCATTCTAAGATAACTCGTCTTTAAATATTTTTTTAACTCTTCAGTGAAAACATCTTGTGATATGCTTTTAAAAGCGAAAGAAATTGATATGCAATTGGTTAAAATGCAATAATACTTTATACAAAGTTCTTGCATTTTAAATATATATCAAATAACACTTAAATATCAACAGAAATAAAATTTGTGATTACTCGCAAATTCTCTTAAGTTTCTTTTAAGTACAACAATTTGAAACTGATTATTAAAAATACAATTCAAAAAATAACTTCAAAATTCACGAATGAATTAATTGTAGGAAAGAATTACAAATAAAATATTCTATATTAATATTTTAAATTTTACTTTCATTCTTTAAATTTTTTATTATGAAAAAAATTCTTTATCAAAAAAAATTTAGTATTGGTGTACGAAGTACAAATACAAAAAAAAATTAGCATATAATTTCGCAACAATATTAAAAATATGCATAACTTTTAATAATTTTGACTTAATAATCTTTATAGGTTGTCATACTATCTGTAAACTGTTTTGGTTCAAAAATCGTTTAAAGCTATAGAATTGACTATTAAATCTGGAACTCTCAAATTTGATATTTAATTACGTTTTGTGTGATAAATTCTAGGCTCCTATGAAGAGTTTTTAAAAAATTTGGTTCCATTTTTAATTAATTATCACTGGGAAACCCTTTATAAACTATTTTAAAATTAAAAAAACGAGTTTTTAAGTTATAGCAGAATTTTTTCTTTTGACTTTTGATAAAGTTTACAAAATTAATCTTAAACTCAATTTCGAATTATTGATTTTCTAAATACAATCGAATACAGCAAAATAACAAAATTGCGAGTAGTCAATATAAATATTTTGATACATTGGTGCAACTTAGCAAAAATAAAAAGATTGAATTTTTTCAGTTTTTTTTAATTAATTAACACATTTCAAGACATAAGATTCTTTTTATTATGTTTATAGGCTGGCATTCTTTATACAAAATACTTGATGTTAAAATAGTTGCACACAGATTACAATAGCTGATGTAATCAAATCAAACAAAAACAAGACTAGTGCATAAAACCTAAAACTTTATAATGCTATAATGTTTCGGGTAGGATGTTTGAATCTTCTTTAATTTTGCCAAATCTGTTTTTAAATTCATCATTTTAAAACTTGATTTCTTTTGTTTTGCAGACTTTATTAGCGAAGCAATGAAAATCTCTATCCTCCACTGCTGAATCTGAATGGGTCGACCGAAAACGTTCATACCCTGTTATGTTTGTTTTAAAGAGTTTGGATCGAAATCCCTAACAATACATGAACCCAGGTGCCTGGAACGATGGCGAGCCTCCAATAATTCTCTGCCAGCCGAAAAACGCACGCCAACCCCCGTCAAACCAGCTGATTGGAACACCAGCCAAGACAGTGTTTGCTCCCATTGTCGAACCAGTGTTCCTGCTGATAAGAGAAGCGATCACACCTCAGTTTGTTCCGCCAAAAAACAACTCAGATCGAACAACAGCAGTCCTGATTCTAAAACACGCGCCATGACAGGAGTTGTGAAGTCAGATTTTTCGCCGAAAAAGGGAAAAGAGAACAAAAACCATTCTAACCATATACCGGTTCCGACTGTTGTGAGAAAGAATGCCAAAAATGAAGCCAAAGTAGAGTCCAAAGAAAAGTTGGAGCCAATAGACAAAACAAGTGGATCCAAGACAAAAGATGTGGTGAAACAATCTGGTACTACTAATAATAATGTACCAGATGATGCAAGGAAAGATAGCGAAGAGTCTACATCGACCAGTAAGAGATCAGTGCGTCCACAAACCAAAATTCTTCGAAGGCCAACACCAAATCTGAATCATCCGGTGATACAAGTGGATTCTGATGATAGTAGTGGAGATAGTGGATATTCCGAAAAAGCGAAGGATGACAATCCAAAGCGCCTCAAAATGGGAAGCGAGACTTCGGATGCAACGCACAAACCTAAAAACTTCATCATGTACAACAAGAATAATGTAGAAAAGAATATTAAAAATGCTCCAAAAGAAAGGACTTCTGCCACTGTTATTTCGCCTTCGATACCCAACCCATGCAACAGCTGCAACAGAAGCCAAGCTCCAGAAAGGCTTCACAGTCATGCCAAAAGAGACTCTAGAGGACTAATGAACTACAGAAAATCGCCATCTTTTGATATTAAAATAGCTTCTCCGAATAAAAAAGTTGAAAAAGTCGCCGAGATTACAGATAAGGCGAAAACGAAAACAACGGACACCAAGACTGAACAGACGCAGAAGAATGACCATAAGGAAATTCCTGTTATTCATAGTACTTCAGAAAGCTCTGTTGCAGTTTGTGTCACAAAGGATTCCATTTTGGATAATAAGAAAAAGTGTAAAGACGTTGTTAGTGAAGACAATACGGATGTTCCAGAACCAGCCAGCCCGAAAAAGGATTTGCTGGACATTATGAAGAAATGCTACATTTGCGAGGAAGAGTTCAAGGTTTCAAACTTACTAATGCACGAAAGTAAATGTCTCGAGGTAAGTGGGTTCTTTCCTTGGTTTTCAACTCGATGGGAGGCATCGCGTGTTTTTCAGTCCCAAAGTACACTTATCGCTTGAATGCAATTATTGATCAATTCATCAAGGCCACATTATAAAAGTGGGTTTGGGAATACTTCTGAAAGAAAAGTTTAAAAATAGCTGGGTATAACCAAACGCGTAATTTCTTCATGAATACAAGTTACACTGATAATGTTTTCCATCGTTTCGTATATTTCTTTTACAAAGTTGTAGTTTGTAGATGACATTTTAAATGTATTATTTTTAATCTTAACATTGTAAATAAAAGAAACATTTTAAAAGATTTTTTTTACAATTGAAAAAAATAAACCCGAATATTTATAAAATTTTAAGATTTACACATTATTTATATACGCTATTGCCACGTACTTATATCATTATATTGCCACTGAAATACAATGATAAAAAAATTGTAATGAATCTATTATCTTATCTCCAAACTAAATAAATACCACAGTTACCAAGACCTAGAATTTCTATGGATAAAGATGTTAAATACAACGTATAACTTTTTTTTTTTTGCAAAAAAAAAGCATTTATCTTCTAGTTTTGTTCTTTTTACATTTTAAAATACATTTTTTTAAAAAGAAATTTAAAAAATATTTTACAAAAAATTGTATTTATTTTTCTATAAAATTGCAGATATATGAGATATTTTTTTAAATAATAACTTTTGGTTTGTGCACAAAGTTTCCGTAATTCATCACACATCGCTTAAAAATGTAAATGAGTAAAACTTTATTGCAAATATCAACTTATTTTCAAAATTTAAAGTAAATATAAATTATGTATCATATCAATAACATATAATGAGAAAAAAAAACTTATATAACATAATCAAACTTACAGTTATCACATATCAAACCAGCTGTTGATGGCTGTGTGGCATAAAGATCAAATCTTTAGGAGTAAAAAACATTTTAATAATTTTTTTACGAAATGAGCGTAAATAAGCACACTTTGCAAAATATTTATATAATCTCTTCCTGTAGAAAATTACATTAATTAAAATATTTTAATGCATAAATGAATCTTATTGTTTATAACTCTATTTTTGATTCAAATGTGAGTATCAATTGTAACAAACGATTTTTAAAAACGGCCCAAAGTTAACTTTTCATAAACTAAATAGCAGTTAATAAGAAAGTTATATAAAATTTAATTAAACATTATGAGTGGCAATTTAGTAGTAAATAAATAAAATAAAATATTTTTTTTAAAGAAAGGACAACATTAAACATAACATAATCTTTGCTATGCATGGAATGTAATTATAGTTATATTAAAACTATTAAGGGAAATAAATATTTAGTCAAAATTTCAACACAAAACCTATCTAAATTTTTCTTATGCATTTTTGTGCTTTTGATCAAAATTGTGGAACATCTATCGAGTAATTTGAATTTAGTTTACAAATTATTGTTGCATTTCTCTTATATGTATAAAAACTTAAGCAATAAATTTTGTAATAGATTAAATATAAAATATTGAATTAAATATTTTCATATCACACCTTTTCATTTTATTTTATGCTTAGTTGAACATTTCAGGAACGAAATGGTAATTCATAAATCGTCAGTTTTGAAATGGCTTGTCTTGAAATATTTCATTCAGTATGAAAATACTGAATAAAATATTTCCATACTAGAACTTTTCATATTATTTCATATTTAGTTTAAGAAAGAAATGACTTATTACACGGAATTTAAAGATAAGCATTTCAATCCATCTGAAAAAAAAAAGATATTTAGAAACAGCCTTTTATCTAACATCTATAATTATATAATATTACATTTTCAATTATATTAATAACCATTCATCCTTTGATCCTTGCCAGACCTTTTCAATATTACTAGGAATATGGATTTTCTATAAAATTATAGCTCCTAACAAAAGTTTAATAAAACAAATCTACTAAGTCTGATGGGAAAATAATAAGTACATCTTTCAGTTGGAAAGAAAGTTACCATGTCTATAAATACGTTATAATTTACAATTCATTTTAGAATACAGAATTCTAAAATTCATTTTAGAATTTTAGAATAATATTTATAGTTTATCCTAAACCTTGGGGGTTTCAACTGAGTTATTTTATGTTAAAAAAAACTATTCCTTTTTATTCAAAATTCTTTGAAATCGAATTTTCCAAAATAATGTTTTTTTAACATAATATTTTATAACATTTGCATATATTTTGGATTCAAAATATATGTGATTGATATTTTCATATATTTAAAATATATGAAAATATCATAATAAACAATGGGAGTCCACAAAATTGAATAATTTTAATATATAATATATTTTTTTAATATTATGACACTATGAATTTATTATCATTACTTGGGATGTTTTATACTTATTCGCACAATAGTTATTCATCGTATTGAAATATTTTCACCTTAAATAGAAAATCTCTGCGTTGGGGCATAATGATTAGTTAACTGAAATCGTTATTAAAAACTAAACATAAAAACATCGCTTTGAGGGGTTTTTTTCCCCGTTGTTTCCAATTAAAGTATAAAATCCAAGAAAAATTTCCGAATCAGAAAATATTTTAGATGATTTTCATTCATCAATCTGCCCATTGCCTTTTTTATGTTATCATTAACTACGAGGAAATTAAAAACACTATGGTGAGATTTTGAAATTTGTAAGGTATCTTTCAAATCAAACACTATGGTGAGAATAGTATTTATTGCTTGAGTAATGTTTAGTAAATGTTTCAAAGAGGGAGTGATCTCTCTTCAACTTTCGTGTACTATTTACAGAATACAGTACTTTTTGTGTTTAGCTTCATTGTACAGTGTAGATTATAAATTTTGGACATGGTCTTTTTGTCCGATAAGTCAAAAAATCTGATACAAATCCTCAAATTCAGTGTAGAAATTGCTTTCCATTTATCTAGTTTATTATATTTTTCACATATCTTGCTTGGGTACAAATGGAAAACAAACAAACAATCTAATTTTGAATAAATGTAATCCAAAATTAGGCATAATTCTAAATTTATTGACTAAGTGTTTAAATTCATACATGTGACTTGTTGATGTGTTCATATATGTATAAATAGGCAGACAATCTGGTCCTGGAATTCATTCTAAATTTTATATAACTTCAAGAAATAAATATATATGCCAAATTTCATAGGCTATTATTTTCGCACTCAACTGTAACTCCAAAATTGTTTGCTGCAATTTAAAACCTAGAGATTCATCAAAAACTTGAGGTACAATATTTAAAATACAGCAAAAGCAAATAATTAAAAATTTTGATCTAACAAAGCAAGAATTAAGGCATTCATTTGGTGATTATCGCCTGCAATAGTGAATTTATATCGGTCAAAATTTGCACAGCTGACTATATAACATTCATCAACATAAAATAAGACACCCTATAAAAGTGTAGCATAAATTGTAAATAGATTGATTACTAAATTCATTCAACACTCATCAACATAAAATAAGACACCCTATAAAAGTATAGCATAAATTGTAAATAGATTGATTACATAAATTCATTCAACATTCATCAACATAAAATAAGACACCCTATAAAAGTATAGCATAAATTGTAAATAGGTTACATAAATTCCTCTTTATTCAATTTCTTTATGGGTAAACTACGAGAACCTTGAAATATTTCCACATGCTATTTTGTTGGCATAATATCATATTTTCTATATTTATTACCAGAAGAATCAATAGTACATCAGTAATAAAAAGTTATGTATAGTACTAACGCATGTGTATTAAATCTTTAAGTGTTTCGTTTTAGAAGTTCAAATAATACTTTTTGACGCCATAAGAAATCTTCTATTATTGATTTTGACTGAAATATATTATTTTCTTTAAATTCTGTACATTTATGCCTTGTTTAATAATAAAAGTTAGCTACATTTACAGTATATCGTTTATTTTTACTCTTAGTTGATATATAAATAGGAACATTGAAAGCATCACGAACAAGAATACAGATAAAGATAAGTATATAAGAATTCTGGGGAAACATTTGTACTTCAAATTCGTAGCAGACGATTTCTTAACTCCGCAAAAAAAATCATGTATTATAAATTTCATATTTATATTCATTTCTATGCTTTCTTTATTTCCTAAATAATGTTCCATGATAAGTGTAAGGAAAAAAGTGTTTCATTAGAATGAAAAGCTGTAGAATGTCTTTTCCTTTTTTTATTAATTAATGTTTATTTTTCTTGAAGTTCTGTGTTATTTAAATAGATAGAATACTACAATTTTTGTAAGCAATAAAGAACCTTTTTAATATTCTATTTAAATTGAAATATGAATTCAGTCAATTTCTAACTTGAGAATTCAACGGATAGTAACTTTCATTTAAAATAAAATAGAGTTTATTTACTTTAGATTTATTTTTGTTAATTATTTTTTTAAAGGAAAGAGAACAGCTGTAAAAATAATATTTCTTTGTTGAACATAAGATTCGATTTTGGGTTGGGCATAATAGAAGCTTTTTCTTTGATGGTAATTGAGTTTCGAGCAGCTGTAAATACAATCTTCAATGTATTCGGTTTTATTAAATTCAAAATATAAATTATCACTTTTGTTTATCGTTAATAATTATTTTTTCATGAAGTTCTGTATACCCAACTGAATATTGAAATATTTCAATTGAGTAATATTATCAACTTTTTTAAAAAATTGGTTTTATATTTCTCTTTACTACTTTAAGGATTTATTCAAAAATTAATATAATATGATTCTAATTGATTTTCTTAAGAGAGAAAAAAATACATTTCATTATGATTTTATTTTGAAGTAATTTTATTAAAACTATAAATATTTTAATATATTATTTTGTACATTTTCTAAATAACTATGGAAATTTTATAAATTTTACTTTCCTGTATTACAAATATTATCTAAGAGTATGTACTTAGTTACTAAGGAAAATTAAAACAAATCTAAGCAATTTTATTAAACTGGCTTTTTAGTTTTTTCATTATCATCTTTGAACTAGCGAAATGTTTTTATTTGTGGTATGTTTGCATAATACCAAAAATACTTTGAATTTTATATTAATATTAAATTAATACCATTTATGTTTTGTTATAAATTTCACTATATGTTACTCTAAATTTTGTTCTAAATTCCAATCTGTATTCGTTGTTATTTATATGTATTTTATGAAATTTAAATTATTGCTAATCTACCTCGTAGATTTTCATGCGCCTTACAAGATTCCTGTAGGTGTAGCTTGTGAAAGTTAAATAAATAGAAACTTTATCTGTTTCATATAAGACTACTTATAATGTAATAATTAATTTTGGGAAATTTCGGCATTAGAAGTCTTTTATAATATTTTTTAAAAAGGAACAACTTATACCTCAAAATGAGTATTTTAGCAATATCTTTCAATTGTAAAGCAATGCTTTTTTTCCTTCATAGGTTTTAAAAAAATATGATACCGAGTCTAGAGATTAATCTTTTCTCACTGTCCTAAGCCTGAAATATTTCTCCATTTATGTATCGTGTACGAAAATAAACAATGACAGCCTAAATCTATTTTCTTTTTCGTTTAATATACTAACCATCAATTTCGTTTAATACAATAATACTTGGGAAAGTAATGAAATGCTTAACGGATTGAGATAATTTTTGAAATATTAATGATTTGAATAATATCATAGAGAAGTCTTTAAAAACCTTATAATTTTGTATTATATCGTTTATCATTATCTACTATATCTTTTGAAATTTCCATTTTCTTATGCTTCCTGGATATTCTTTTTATATAATGAAATTTAATAAAAAAATATTTTATTCTTATTAACGTCTATTTTTACTCGAACTGAGTTGGTTTTTTCTTTATAAGTTATATGATAAATTCTGGAAAAAATTAATTGAAAAAATGTTCTTTATAATTACAATTTTACGGAACTTATTATATATTTTTCAAATTATCAAATACTTTCAGTCATCAAATCAATCAAGTGGCTTGTAATATTTTGATGAAAGTTACAGCAGAATTAAACAGATAAACTTTAAAACATTTTAAATTCCGAAATCTTCTATAATTCTATTTTTTCTTTGGAATTTTTAAAAATAATAATTTTATAATAACAAATAATTTTATAATAACAAAAAATCAGCTTAATAACAATCATTGAGAAACTCACTGTACTAACGAACTGTATTCCATGTCATTTACATTAATCATAAATACAAATAATCGAAAAATTTAATGATGATAACTAATAAAATTAATAATCTATTGCATTAATAATAATTAATTAATTAAATAGCTTATCAGTTTCTGAAATAAAATATATACATTTTAGAACAAACCTTAACTATAATGTAAACCTATAAATGAAACTATGAAAAATATAATTGCAAATAAATTTTTTGAGGCCCGCTTTTATTAGTGTACTGAAATATAAAAAAGGAGTGAGATGCTTATAGAACTACTGTAAACAAATTTTAATTTTTATCGCAATCATAATATATATTAATTTTTAATTAATATTTCCGCCTCTTCTGATCGTTATTGTAGCTTAATATCCTTATTTTATTATTCCAATAGATAATTCCAATTTATAAACTCTTTTACGATTTTTTTAGCTGACCATCAGATTTTTGATGAAATTTTTTTTCCATAATTTAGTACGCTGAATTAAACATGACTTCTTTTAAGTTTTCAACTTCTTTATTTTATGCTCCTCAATCTATTTCATATTTCATAATTGAAATTTTTATTTTTCATAAATTCGCCATGAGATGGCACTTCTTATACTGAACCGGTATAATCCAGCAATGAATTCTTTATTATTGTTCTTGATTCAAAAATGTTATTTTCTCAAAATCCTTCATATTTAAATTCAGTTCAATAATAAAGGCGCTATGTTCTTGGAACATGCACTTAATTCTCTATTTAATCGACATATAAATTTGAATACTAAAAAATGTCACGAACTAGAATTTAAGCAATGATATCTAAGAATTTTTCTGAACGAACACATAAACTTATTATTAAATGTCAATAACGTAAGGCGATTTTTTAACACTCCTTTAAGAATATATATAATTCTAACAGAATGGTATTTATTACTTTCTAAATAATTTTTTACGAAAATATTTCAGAAAAATTAAATTACTCAGAAGTTACCCATTGCTGTACTCTTCTAAACTATAAGAGAACTAGAAGCGAGAAAAACATCAATTTCAGATAGTTTGCTAACGACCGAAAATGGACAAGAAATTCCTACAAACCGACACTTTATTATCTACTGCGTGTGTAGTCGCGTTTCAACTGCAGAAAAAATAATGCCCTAATTAATTTTACATCACCTGCCGTAAATCGCAGGTTAACCTTTGTTCCACAAACCGTAACTACTCTCTTCCTTCAGATCCAAATGATAAGTAATCAAACGATAAGTAACGTTTCGCAGATCTCTGACAACTGAACTTTTATTAGTGTCTCTTTACGACGACATAAACATCTCCCTCGTGGCAGTTGTTCACAGTTCCCGACTGCTATTTTGAGTGGAAGGATACATGTTTGGGTCAGTAGGTTAAGTAGAATAGGAATTAGGCGTTACATTGAATAAAAAGACGGGACTCTCTTTGTTAGATCTTTTGGGTGATCGCATTGCAAGTTCTTAGCGAGAAAAATAAGATTTATTTTTACGGAATAAGCATTAAGTTGCTTAAAAACTTATGTGTCATGATTGTTAATTTTTTTTCTTTCTCACATACTTTGTATAGTAATTGCCCAAAAATTCGAACTGGAGATCTTGACGAATCTCCACGTTTTAGACCTCCTTGAGTTCGAAAAACACATTTTTGGTAAACGACCGTCCATCTGTCTGTCTGAGATAAAAAAAATAACTCAAAAACGCTTTGAACTGGAGGGATGAAATTTGGTATACAGTCTTTACACCAAATTTGTAGATTTCTGTCAAATTTTGAGTAAAATCTATTCAGAGGAAGTCTTTCTGTCAGTCTTTTCGAATATAAATTAACACAGTAACTACAAAACGAAGAGATCTAGGTAGATAAAATACAATACATAAATGTAACATCCATGGTGTTGACACGTGTCAAATTTTGAGTCAAATCCAACTACAGGTTCACTGTCTGTAAGTCTGTACTTTCATAAATATGTAAACGCGATAAATAAAAAACGCAATGACTTAAGTATATCAAATTTGATATGGGATTTTGTGATTACAAGTACAGTTTTGATTCAATTGATTGATCACAACGGATCTAAAACACAGATTCGATTTTTGAATACTATTAAAGCATATCAGGTATTAATGACCAAATAACTCGCCAAGGATCACACGATAGATTCAGCCAAACAGTTAAATTCACGCCAAAAATTAATGTTTCGTGGCTATTGTACGCTAATAACATGTAAGGCGTTCTCTGGCATGGCAAATTTGTTAGACAGTAAGCGAGAAAGTTTTGAGAGGACCACTCCCTCTAGTTCACTTTGTAACAAAAGGTTAGCAAGTAAAAACTGCCACCGAGAGTTTTTCATAAAAATTATATTAGGCGCGTTTATTTAATTAGTATTTTTTTATATTGGTAAAAATGGAATTTTTACAATAGACTTTCCTGATATGTGAAATATCTGAAATTTTATATGGACATATGCTTCCTATAACAATATATTCTTAATATAAATAAAAGTCGTCGTGACTATGTATGCAGCTATATTCCATGATTCCTCTTGAAGAACTGATCCGAATTCAACAATATTTTAATCATATATACTGGTGGACAAAATTAAGAGATGGAAAGCATTTTCGCACATTTCTCTAAAAATACCGCACAAAACCTGGACAGTTGATTGCCATATATGGTCACTGTAGCGCTATTGACCCTGAGATAAGTTTACGTATTCTTGTGGGCGTTGCTAAGCCAGCAGGAGGTATAAAAGTCCGCATCGAGCTGTTCATCTCATTTAACTCTTCAACACAGTTGCAGATTTTAGGGCATTTTTTGAATAACCGTGTTGTTTCTTGATGGTTTTTAGGTGAAATGAGTGAACATCATCGTTTAGACGACGGTATGAGGTGGAGAATTGTGGGTATACTTGAGGCAGGCCAGTCCCAAGCTCAGGTTGCTAGGGAATTGGATATAACACCAAGCGTCATTTCCAATTTGTGGAGTCAATTTAAAACTAGTGGGACAGTATGCAGACGACCAGGGCAAGGTCGCCCTAGGGCTACAACGGCCAATGAAGATCGGTATTTGTTCGTTTCAGCTAAGCGCCAGAGGACGGCTACAGTCACTCAATTGTCTAGGGACCTCGTGGCTGCTACAGGAACATCAATTTCGAGTAATACAGTTTCCAGAAGACTCCATGAAAGAGGGCTGTATGCCAGGAAGCCCGCTATTTGCATCACACTCACTCCTTCCCACAAAAGAGCTCGTGCAGAATGGTGCAGACAACATTAGAATTGGACACAGCTTCAATGGGCTAATGTTCTCTTCATCGATGAGTCCAGATTCAGTCTACAACCTGATTCTGGACGGTTATTAATATGGAAGGAACCTGGAACCCGATACCATCCCAGCAACATTATCGAAAGGGTCCATTATGCTGGTGGAGGGCTCATGGTTTGGGCAGGGATCATGCAAGATATCCGCACACCACTCCATGTGTTTGACAATGGTTCCGTGAATGCCCAGAGGTACAGGCAGGAGGTCCTAGAGCCCTATGTGCGTCTTTTCAGGGGCACTGTTGGCCCTGAGTTCATTTTTATGGACGACAATGCGCGACCACATAGGGCTCTCATGGTTGATGAGTATCTGGACATTCAATGAATGGATTGGCCAGCCAAATCCCCTGACCTGAATCCTGTTGAACATGCTTGGGATGCTCTTGGGAGAGCTATTGCGATGCGCCAACCTCTCCCCCCGAACCATTCTAGAGTTAAAAATTGCTCTGATGGAAGAATGGGAGGGTCTTCCACAACCCCTCCTTAACTCCCTTATTAACAGCATGCATACTCGTTGTGCATGCTGGTTGTCTGTCAGGGGTGACAATACACCATACTAGAGGCAACACACACTGTACAAGCCTCACTTTTATTGTCATCTTTTATCCATAAGTTCTGACTACATTTGATTTATTGGCAATAGGTTTTGTCAGTGAATGGCAATTTCATTTTTGTTTTGCATTCTTTATTATCATAGTATAAGCTATATCCATATCAAATTTCATATATTTATATTCAGTATTTTTTGAGATATTTGGGAAAATGTCTTCCATCTCTTAATTTTGTCCACCAGTGTATTTTATTCGTGTTTCATTTGTGATAAGATTTATTAGAATTGAATGAATTTATGCTTTTTCCCAACAATAAATTCGGATTAAATAATTCCAAAAGAAATATTTTATACCATCTTAAAATTCAATATTTTACCTTTTTAATGATACCAGCTTTCTTTTTAAAATTTACCAGTCGAATTGATACATTCTTAGATAAAAAGAATATTAAGATATTCCATTGCTAGGCAAAGATGAGACTTTGAACTACTTTGCTACTTACGGTTCATAAGAAACTTTCTAATGGAATCGAATCCCATACAATCACAGTGGCATTAAAGATATAATTGCTTGGTAATGTTTCTTTAAAAAGCCGTTGTTTTATAAATTCACTATCCATTCCGCGTATTAATTGTCAGGCTAACAATTAGAATCTTACTCCTTTTGAATGCAACAATGTAATGTACCAGTTGAAAATTAGGTTAAAAAAAGTAGTTTTGGAAAAATTGTTAAAACTCTGAAAAAAAGTAGTACATTAAATAAGTATAATGAAAAAAAATTCTTTAAATTTTAAAAAATGATATAAAATTTATTTTTTTCAGTAATAATTTCGGGAATTATAGAAAAAAAAGCCAGAATCTGGCATATTTTTTGTTAAGAAAAATTTTAATCAGAATTTCAAAGATTTTTAAGAGGTACACATTCTCACCCTCCAAAGTATATTTGCGCGAAATTTGTTAGCTCTAGGTTAAATAATTTAGCATGTAAGCTGCCAACAAGTACTTTTACTTTATTATTTGTTGAGATCCAGCTTAACATTATTTAGAGCATTTTCAAAATTAAGTTATTCATTTTTCAAATGCTTTCCCTGCCTTCCACCCCCCAAAATAAAGAGCTGTTTTAGTTTCTTTACAGTGAACGCAAAGCTGTTGTTTGTATATATTTTTTTATTAACAATTGTCGATAAAACAATTTAGTTACACTTTTATGTAGCAACCGATAGCTGACATAAACTTTAAAAAAACATAACATTTAAAATAGATTCTCTAAATTACAGCAAATGTGGAGTCAAAAATAACTTTCAAGGTCATTTTAAGAATCGTTTGGAAATGAACCAGCGTTTTTCGGAACAAAATGAGTGGAGACAGACGATTTTACGACTGACTTCTAAACTTGCATATTTGAGTTTGCAGATTTTAGAATGATACATTTTAGAGCACACAAAGTTATAAATAGAAGAAAACCGCTGTCGTGAGAGGACATGTTAGACAGAATGAGTGAATAATTTACTAATGTTGACCTTTAAAACTTAACAAGTTTATTTTAAATTTGATTAAATTTAACAGATGTATGATCATAGCATATAAAACTGATAAGATGTTTAGACAATTTGATTCAATTCGAATTTTTATTTATTTTTATCCTACGTTTTTTTTTCAATTAATTTTGAATTATTTAACAATATATTTATAAAATGATTTGTTTATTGCTGTTTTTATTGAACATAGAGTGTCGCAATGAAATGTTTTTAAAGTAAATGGTACAATCAAACAATTTAATTTGAATATTAGGCTCAAAATAATTGTTATTCATTTGTTTATTTTATATTTCATACATTTGATAGTATAAATTTAACACATTTTTTTTGTTATATTCGAAAATTATTTTATTACTATATTCTTTACATTTTGCTTTTTTTTTTCAGAATATTTGAATATTACTAATTGAGAAATAAAAAAAAAGCATTCTTTTATTAGTTTATTATCATGCATGTGAAAAGAGAATTTTAATTGCTATATATATTAGAATTCATGCAACTAAATTATTAATCTGCATTGTAGTACATTTGTATTCAATTAAATCTATATTGTATATTTTATCTGATTATCTTTTCTCTTTAATTAATTCGCTGGCAGAGAGCTCCATTTTACCGCCCTTCTCACTTTCCTATTGCAAAGATTTTCTTTTTCTTTTCTTTTTGTACATTTTTAAGTTCAAAGTTTTTACACTATTTTTTGAAACAACCTGTATGCAGGTGCCCACTTAAATCCCTTATTCTCCTCCCCCCCCCCCTTAACTTCAGAACCAAGACAGCTATAGTCATGAAAGTGGTGTTTAACTATAATAAAATGTTATGCGCTACGTAATTAGGCCGCTTTCAGCGTCACCTGGTGAAAAATTTTTAGTTAGCGTTTCACCTCGAAAACAGTTCAGGTTAGAAGGAAAAACCACCAAATATCAAAATTGTAAAAAGTTATCGATTTAGTAAAATGTAATACCAGATGCACCATTTGACATATATATTTACTTGTTCGCGTTTTTCGAAATTTTGACATCACAAGACATTTATAAAAGGTAAAAATATAATTTTTTAAGACAAAAAAAAACTAAGTTCAATTTAGTTTTTAATTTCTCGTATACATAGTATAGTGAAATTATAGTAATCGTCAAAAAAAAAATCTTCAATTTAAGATTTTGACGAATATCCAGGCTTTAGACCTCCCTGAAATTTAAAAACACATTTTTAGAAAATATCCGTATATCTGTCTGTGGGAAAAATATAATTCAAAAACACTTTGAGATAGACGGTTAAAATTTTTTATTTGGGATACACCGAATTACCAGATTCGTATCAGATTCTGAGTAAAATTTGTTCAGAGAAAGTCCGTCTGTCCGGCGTTTTGAATATAAGCTAACTCGATAGTTACGAAACGAAGAGAGCTAGATATATGAAATTCGGTACGCAAACATTTATAGTGTGGACAACTATCAAAGCTTGATCCGAATCCAACTGCGAATTGAATGTCTGTCGGTCTGTACTTCAGAAATATGTAAATTTTCAACAATATATAAATATTGCATTTCTCATTTTATTCAAAAATGCAATGACTTAAATTTATCAAATTTGACATGGGATTTTGAGACTACAAGTGCAGTTTTATGTCAAATTTTTGTTTCAATCGATTGCGAAAAATGTATCTGAAATACAAATTCGATTTTTAGTTACTATTAACGCATGCCAGGGATTAATCGCTCAATAACTCGCCAAGTATCACACGATGGGTTCAGTAAAAATGTTAAATTTACCCCAATAGTTAGTATTTCGTAATTGTTGCACGCTAATGCCCTGTTAGGCATTCTCCGGCAGGACGAGGGTCCGCGGTGGCCTGGTAGTAAAGTCTCGGCTCGTGAGCTGTAGGGTTTCAGGTTCGAGACACGATTCCATCGAAGAACCATCGTGTAAGGGGGTCTTATACACGTTAAATCCTTCAGGTCAAACGTCTTCCCACTGGAGTGGTGTGGAGAGAGGGGGTGCCAGCTCAGGTGTCGTCTTCGCCATCTGATCGCGGTTCAAAATTACGAGGTCAGTCCCGAAATAGCCCTAGTGCTTTACAATGGGACGTTAATATAACTAAAACCTAAACCTGGCATGACGAGTTTATTAGAGAGTACGCAAGAATTTTTTTGAGAGAGCAGTCCTGCTTATTTCTATAATAATATATCAAACAGCTTGAGTATAGAGATCTTCCTGTCAATATTGCAAGACTTTTTATGACATATTACTGTTGCTTGTGCTAACAACGCATCAACTTTTATGCTAAAAAGTATACAAAGTGAAACTGGAACAGTGGTTCAAATCTGTATTCTAGACGAAATGAAAGTGAAGAAAAATGAAAATAAATATATTTTGTGATTAAAAAGCTGTTTCTTTCTCTCTTTTCAATACGTTTCGTGATGTCACAATTTCGAAAGTCATAAACAAATATGCATATTGAGTGTTTTGTTTTTAGCATTAATATGTATGAGGTGTCTTTTTGTAATAAACTGAAAGAGTACTGCAACTTTGTTTCTGGCATTTTCTCCTATTTTGCATGAATTTCCAAGATAGGAATGCTAATTCCAGAATTTTCTGTCTGTGGAGCTGTAAGCTATCGCGTCACGTAGCAGATAATCCTTATACTACTGCACTTAACCAGTTAACTGTTTTCGACGAGTTTACTCGTCATGGAAAAGAAAATTTTGCTTTATGACAAGTTTATTCGGCAGGAGTAATAAGTAGTGACAATTTGCAGTTTGAATTACAATTTTAGTAAAAACTCAGATATACTCGTAAATTTCAAGATGTTTAAAATATTTTGAGACCAGGTCGAAATTAAAGGAACTAGTAAGAGATTATTAATAATTATTATTAAAAAAACTGCATATAAAATAAAGTGTCTTTCTCAAATGTATCGCTGTGTAGAATTAGTCATCCCAGAAGGAATTAGGTAACCATAAATTGTTTTAGACTATTGAATAAGTGGCGCGCCTAGTAATACCCGAGATGAGCATCCTTTTTACATGCTTTCAAGAGGCGGCATTTTTTATGGTCCGTGTGCGAAAATGTAAAAAAAAAAATGTTTGTTTTAAGTAAATAAATAAATGTGATTATTGAAATAAAAATTAAGTCGCTTCATTACAACATAATTTCATACTACACATACTCTGTGTCTGACGAGTATTCTCGTCACCGCTAAATTTTTGCGACACAGTTCTGATACGGATTTTCCGAAGATTTCGAAACAATCAACTAGTTAAACATCACTTTTGTGATTACAAATGCTACTGTTCAGAAATCCGAAAGAAAAATTTTTCAATGAGAAGAGTAAAGGATTTAATAATATTCTTTGGAATTATCATTATGTTTATCCGTAATTATTCAATAAGTTAGATTTGTCACATTCTATTAAAGAATTTTTGGAACAAATTTTTCAGAAGCTATATTAGGGTGTCCCGAAAGTTTCTTTCTCATCACGCTATGAATAGCCTTATCTGGCTTTGCTTGTGCAAACATGCAGGCTTATCTATTAGCCGTCTATGTCATCGGTTTCACTTGGTGTAAGGACAATAGGCCCTCAACTACCGCAAAGCCGGGACTAAATCCCAAAAAAAAGTTTCTTTTGTCCATTCGGTGTGATTGGAAAGGCATAATTTTCTACGAGCTCCTTCCTCAAGGTGAAAAAATAAATTCTACGAAATACTGTCATCAATTGGATCAATTAAAAGCTGCCATAGCAAAAAAGAAAAAAAAAGCCAGAATTAATAAACTGACGAGGCGTTGTTTTTCACCATGACAACTCGAGACCATATATTGCATTAGTCTTAAGAGAGAAGCTCTTACAGTTTGATTAGGATGTTTTGCCGCATCCTGCATACTCACCAGATCTCACTCCATCTGATTATTACTTCTTTTTGTCCATAAAAATTTCTCTTTGCGATAAGCGCTTTAAATCCATTAGCGAAATAAAAGCGCGAGGATTATTTCTTGTCCAAAACTAAACAATTTTGGGAAGAAGGCATAATGAGACTTCCTGATAGATGGATAGTTTAGTTTAGTTTAGTTTAGTTATATTAACGTCCCGTTGAAAAGCAACACTAGGGCTATTTTGGGACGGACCTCGTAATTTAGAAACGCGGCCAGATGACGAGGACGACACCTGAGCTGGCACCCCCCTCTCCACGCCACACTCCTGATAGATGGAAGAAGATAATAGAGCTAAAGGGTTCTTTTATAACAAAATAAATAATATCTTAAACGGTAAATATTGTGCATTCATTTCATATTAGAAATAAGAAAGAAACCTATGGGACACCCTAATATTTAAAAAATTATCGTATGAACTGCTTAGTAAAAGATAAAAACAAGGCTTTTGTTGGGGAATGTTTTTTTAAACTAATACGAAGTATAAATCCTAGCCTAAGCAAATCCAATGATATCAGCCTTCTTAATCTCAAAATATGGGGCAAAATCAACAACGAAAATAATTGATTTTTGTTACAAGATGTATATTTTACAGATGAAACCTTAATTAATTAGTAAAAATTCAATAAATATCAGATATAGAATTTATAATTGCCCAGATGAAAATTCCCCCTTCAACTTTCCAAAATAAATTAGGACTTTATAACAACCTTGATTGTCTCTCCTGTAACCAAGGAAATGGCGTTGAACATATTTGCGTACACTGTTTGAAGTTGAAAGTACATTTGGAGCGTCGTCTCTTAAAATTCTGATTCAAAAAACTGTTTTTCATAAACGCCTTCTTTATATTTTTCTTCGTTCACTGAAGTTTTTTGATATTTACTAACTTTGACTCTCTGGGAGATGACAGTCTCTGTTGTTAAAAATTCCAAATCTTCCATTTCAATAATAATACTATGAGATTTATTTTTGTCTTGCATTGTTTTGAAATAATGTTACTAAATCGATTCAAAACAAGAAACTGAAAAGAAAGTTGTAAGTTTAACTGTAAAGTTTAGTTCAAAACTGTAAAGTTTAGTTCAAAATGTAATAAGCTACTTATTTAATGCTTATTGATTTCGTAGATCTCATTTCTTGAAGATTTCTTGTGATTCATTTTCGATTCTGTCTTTTTAACGGGGGAAAATTACACAGATAGAACCTGCGTATTCGATGCTTCTTTCGAGGCAACTATAAATTTTTATTAACATTCATATAAATATATAAATGAGGATAACAAGTTTCTTATTTACCGTTAGTGAAATTTTTTTTACCGTCAATCGATCAAGAAAATCCTTGTTCATTAAGCAATTTCTTCATCTGAAATTAAATAATCACAGTAATTAAATAATACAATACATCTATTGTTTACATACATGAAGAAGAAAGCACATTTATGCATTATCCTCGTGTGTATACTTACATTAAAATATTCCTACTCGCAATAAAACCGCGGTGGCCTGGTAGTAGGGGCTCGGTTTCGGAACCAAAGGGTTCGGGACCCAATTCTACCGAAGAACCGTCGTGTAAGCGGGTATGATGCATGTTAAATTCGTCGGGGCAAACTTCCCCCTGTTGGTGTGGTGTGGAAATTTGGAGAGGGAGTGTAAGCTCAAGTGTCGTCCTCGTCATCTGAATTACGAGATCCATCCCGATATAGCCCTAATGTTGCTTTAAAACAGGACGTTTATATAACTAAACTAAATCATCTGAAATAAAATCATATGGATTGGTATCAAGGGAATAATCAGTTGTCCAAGTACCTACATGTGGTATTTTGACATATAATTTGATATCAGGAAAGACCTGTTTTCGATACTTTTTCTTTAAAAAATCCTAAATTTGTTTTTAATTTTGGGAATTTGATTCTACTTTACAGTTGTGTGTATTTGGTATTAATAAAAATTTAATTTAATTTAATTGCATTGTTAAAAAAACATTTATTGTAATCTATGCTTTAAATAAAGAGCATTAACGGATTAAGCAAAATACACCTTTCAATTGATTACGAGAAAAAAAACCCTTTTGTGTTTGGAGTTTAGAGCCAGTGATGTTTATCAAATACATATGCTATAGTAAAATTCTTTTAAATATTAAAATAAAAAGAAATTATTTGGGAAAACAAATTTCACTGTAATATAAAATGACTTCCTTGTTAGCTTCATATGTAATAATATTTCTTTTCACTGTACTTAATGTTAACTGCATCCGCATTAAAATTTCATGCAAATTCTTTTATACTCTTTAGAGAACCGAAAATACTCCAAAACCTTTCAAATAATGTTCACTGCTATCAAAAAGACGAAGGGGAAAAAGGCATATTAGTAGGAACACCATGCGTGTATTTCTATGAAAAAAAATGGTATAGAAATAAGAGAACTCAATTTTTCAGCCGTTTGCTTAATGACTTGGCTCTGTAATTCTCGTCTGCTCTTGGAATGTGGCCAGATTTCAAGATGGAAAAGAACGGGAGCCATTATTCAACAAGACAGCTGGGAGTTTCATAAAAAAAATTATAAAAAGAAAGATATATAATTTCCTGTAGTCGTATAAAATCAGTACCTATTAGTTGTTTAAGCTTTGTATGAGGTAGGGTTTTTTCTGTGTTACTAAAGTTCAAAAGACCTTGATGAATATTTAGTTGGATTGATAATAGAGTCAATATAGGAAAAAAAAATCAGATTTGTCTAAAATATAAAACGAAATATATAAAAAAAATATTTTGTTATAAAATAATGATATATTTTTGTTTATGAGGGGAAAATGTCATTACGATAATTAAAACGTCTTTTTAGAAATTTTCTTTTATTAGCGAACTAAATTGAAACCGGAGGGGTGGCCTCCGCAAAGCTTAATAAAACACGTAATCTGTACTAAAGATGTTATCCCTATGAACGCTTAGCATGGCATTGGCGTACAAAAGTTACGAAATATTAATCTTTGGCGCGTGCATTTAGCACTTTTATTGAATCTATTTTGTCATTATTTGCAACTGTTTTGGCGATTAATATCTGGAATGAGATCAAAAGTATGCCCAAAATCAAACTTGGGTTTCAAACACGTCCTTCCCAACCGATTCAAACAAAAATTTCCCATAAGACTATTCTTAAAGTTACATACCAAATTTAATATATTAAGTTTACCTATGAGATGGAAAACTTCCAAACTTATTAATTACCCAAAAAGTTTTTGAATTATCTTAAAACTCAAAAAGGTATCTTTCTAATAATATCGATTTCATTTCTTACGTCTTTTTTCTTTACTTTTAATAAATTCTTTAATTCTTATTTACAATGTCGCTATGCTTTTAATTTTAGATTAGGTTAGTTGGTTTGAAAAAAGCTTTTTAAAATTAATGCTCACTTCAGTGGCCTTTTTAATGTTATGAAATTCAAACTCGCCCATCAAAACTGTCAATCGCGCTCTTTCGTTAATGTTAAAATTAAGATAAAAAAAATTGCTTTTTTTATCATTAATTTCGAAATAGGATTTCCACTTCTGCTTATATTTCATAATATATACACTTTAATTTTTCCCACAATTATTTGTTGCAGAATGATTCATTTAATACTTTTAAGTCATATTAACAAGCAGAATTTGGAAAAAAATGCATTCCGTATTAATCCTTTAATGACCTAAAAAAGTCAATAATCCTAGCGAGCCTTGAATGATAGGTCTGCTTCTCTTACGCTCGGTCGTGTTTCAGTTTCCCGTTCCTTGCAAAGGGGCTGTCTGTGACCAAGGCTCCGTCTCTGGTCCACTTCTGTGGAATTTAATTATGAACAGCCTTCTTGCTAGGCTTTCGAAGATCACAGGATGTGAAACCATAGCCTTCGCGGATGATCTGCTCATCTGCTTTCAGGGAAAATGTCTTGATGATATTTTTGAACTTGCTCAAAGCACCTTGGATGATATTTTAAACTAGACAAGAGATTACAAAATGGAATTCAACCCGAATAAATCGAAGGTTATGGCAATTAAGAAAAAGAACGTGGACTTTTCCAGCAAGCAACTCTTTTTTGATGGTAAATGAAATCAAATACCTAGGGGTAATGCTTGATGACAAATTCTGTTGGAAAAATTATATTTTATATCCTTCCAAAAAATGTGAAAACATTCTGAAAGGAATTAATCGTGTCTCTTGCAACACCTTTGGATTGAAATCCAATGTTATTGTTATGATATACAAACAGGGAATTGTTCCTTTTGTCTGCCATGCCTCTAGAGTTTGGGGTAATGCTTTGAAAAAAAAGATTAACTGCCGAAATCTTCGTAGAATTCAAAGAAGAATTTAACTTAGAGTTGTACGTGGCTACAGAACTGTAAGCTACGAAGCCTGCTTTGCCATTGCGGGGTTTCCCCCAATTGACCTTTTCATCCTGCAAAATAAAGATTTCAAAGATAATATTGTAAAAATTACCCAAGATCCCAAAGTGTTTTTTTCCCAATCTTCTACATCCTGCTGAACGTGTTCCTATTGAAATTATCGATTATAAGGACAATGTCCTTAGCAATTTTCCTTTAGTGTGTTTTACTGATGGGAGTAAACTCAACCACCGTGTTGGACTTGCTTTTGTTGTGTTTCAAGACGCAGTTGAAATGGAACACTTTATGTTTAGAATTCCTGATGAGTGCAGTGTGTTCCAAGCAGAATTGCTTGACCCTCAGTAACTCGTTCAAATGGATCGTAAACCACTGTACTCTGTCATCCAGGTTCCTTATTTGTACTGATTCTCTCTCATCCTTATTTTTGCTTAGTAATATTTCTTCCTGCAACAAAATTGTAGTAAATTTTCAAATCACTCTTCACCAGCTTAAAGCAAGAGGAATTAATGTCTGTTTTTCTCATGTCCGGGGTCATTCTGGCATTTTAGAGAATGAAAGAGCCGACTGGCTTGCAAAGCAAGCTACAAAACTAAACACCATTGATCCTGTGAGCATCCCCAAATCTCACATTCGTAATGAGAATCACAAAAAGACCATTCTCTTATGGAACGAGCAGTACCAAAATTCGTCAATTGTCTCTTTAACCAAATTATTTTTCCCCACAATTTCACAAAGGTTGAATGACAAGCATTTTCTCAGTAATTTTCACTTAACAAAATTACTTACTGGACACGGTAATTTCAATTATTATCTCAAGAAATTTGGATTATCGAACACTGATCTGTGCTCTTGCAGCGTGGGTGGAGTTCAAACTGTCGAACACTTTCTTTTTGATTGCTCCAAACTTACTGACGGGAGAAGAGATTTTATTGTGGATCTCGATGTCTGCAAAATTAAGTTTCCACCTTCGCTTCATGTTTTGGTCGACCACAAAATGGCTTTCTTCTCATTCTGTAAATTTATTGCCTTTACTGCTTCAATTTTTAATTAGCTTTGTTGTTTATTTTTTCCTGTTGTTTCTATCCTTATTTTTATATGTACATATTTTTATCTATGTATGTAGTTGTTTCTACTTACTTCTGTAAGCCTTGTGCACAAGGATTGACTTATTATTAATAATTTAAAAAAACCTAGCGAGCGAGCTGGTCTCCAAAATCGGCTAGTTTCATTATATAAAAACTATTGGTGGTTATATCATTGATTACGCCCACTTTTGATTACACCATTCACTCATCTACACGGTTTTTCACTGTCTATTTCACTTACGAAAACCTGCTTTCTGTGTTTACCAGACGGCTGAAAATAATCTTCGGCTACCATCCAAGGATTAGGTCTTCTAGATGATGTAAAATAAATGGTACAGTGAGACTGATGTGATTAATCATTCAACAAACGCAAAAAAAACTAATAAAAAGGTATCGCAGAAGTAATTAAGTCAGTGTAGAATTTAAAATTAGACATGAATCACACTCTGAGGAGGAGACTAGAGGTGTGTTTCCAACGCTTAATTTTGTCGCTTCATTTTATTTTAGATGATTTATATGTCATAGAACATTTGCGCTCTTGATAATTAACTTGTTTTCAGGGTTGACCTAAGGAAAGGCAGATGATGCCTATGTTTTGTTAGCTTGTAAATATAATATAGTGGTACATATCTAACTTTTAATAAGATTCCCTTTATTTTACCATACTTATTATTACTTTCATTTCACATAATCTATATACCGTGTGATTACAGAAAAACACCTATCCCAATATACAAGATCGTGACTATCATAGCATTCACAAGAAAGGAATAAAATTTTGGTTCAGGATATTTTGAGGTACGCGCTCAAGAATCATATGAAAAAACAACAGTTATGTTTACAGTGACAAAATTTTCTAATGGCAGCACCAATTTTTTTTTATTAGAATGTGTATCCCATAGTAATAAATAAAAAATAGTATTGGGACTGTGCCTGTAGAACGAAAATCACTAGCTCTAGCCTGACTAAGTAGAAAAGAGAAAACAACTGTGGTGTGTGTCTACCAGACATGTTGTTCAACAGATTCTTTTCAGCATGATACGTGCTTTGGTTCTAGGCACCATCCGCAGCATGTAAAATGCCATCGTATTTGAAGTAGGTCAAGCGGAAAATTTGTGACATAAAATAAAATATTTTGCTTTCTGTTGCTTCTGTGCTGTTAGTGGTTGTTTCCTCTTTTCTTCCTAGTTTGCCTACCGTAGAGATTCCGTAGGACTATTATATTCATATCATTAAATAAATATTTTTTTAAAATTTGAAATAGTATAAAATTATTTTTACGCAATAATATTTTCGGAAATTATCAATAAAAAAAATCATAAATTCAGATTAATTTTTAGTTAAAAATTTTTAAAAATTCGCTCCAAATCGCACATTTTCACCCTTTAAAGTATGTATATACCACGTTTAGTAGCTCTAAGTCTGACGGTCTGCCCTGCTGAGATCCAACACACACACTTTCATCATTATTATTAGTACAGATGATAGATAAATAAAAATAATTTATAATGGTTATTAATTAAGATTTTTAAAAATAGTATTGAATATTATGGAAATTTAATCAGCATCATAATGACATGAACAACATAAGAAATAATGTCTCAGACACGCCATTTTAAATTAAATTCGTGAAATTACCGTTACGGGGAAAAAAATTTAAAAAAATAGAAATTTCATTAAACTAAAATACAGTAGATTATATTTCAAGGCAAGGAATAGGAAAGGTACTATTTGCCACACATCTTTTAAATTAATTTTTCTCACATACAAAATCCAACATCTATTGCATATTCGAGTTTTATTGCTATTGTAAATCTACAAATCTAAATCATTGCCTTATCTTCTACATAATGAATTCCAGCAACTCAGATATTTATTTATCGAAAATTTTGAGGGTAATAAATTATTGCCGAAAACAGCTGCAAATCGCCCCGTGACATTTTGGCTCAAGACGGTCAGCTCTTGACCTTTGGTTGGCAGCGCACTTTATCTGATTGAAAACAGCAGCCACGCCTCGCCAACAGAAACAATGGGGAACTCGGGGGGGGGGATTGGGGTATCTATTTTTTACTCATCAAAGGGAACTCGCTTGCCCCACAGGACTAATGTTTTGATCGTAAAACGATGACGTAAAAGAC
>JAPMOR010094650.1:334519-364856 GCA_026543865.1 Argiope aurantia | reverse complement strand
ATGTGTTAACTTATATTCGAGCATGCGGACAGACGAACTTCCTCTGAAAAGATTTTACTCAAAATTGGACATAAATCTGCAAATTTGGGGTGAAGACCCTATATCAAATTATATTCGTCTAGCTCAAACCATTTTTGTATTGTCTTTGTCACAGACATACAGACGGACAAACGTTTTCTAAAAATATTTTTTTTCGAACTCAGGAAGGGCTAAAACGTGAAGATTCGTCAAAAGTTCGAGTTCGAATTTTTGACGATTACTATACTTTCTCTATACTAATGTCGGGTTTACACTAGGTCAGTTATAAGACGGCGAGTTGGCAGCGCTTGCGTAAAAAGGAAAGGATTTATGTTTGCCACAATTTCATAAGATAAATTCAAGCATTCCATGCTTGACAATAAATTGTCTTTTTGACATCCCAGAATTTTTTATTTTTTTAACTGCGTATCATATTAAAATAGTGGATATTTACACAAAGAAACATGGAAAAATAAAAAGAAGATCGATATACCTAAATTTGGAAAACTATAGAAAAGAAGTGGCAAATAAAATGAAAAAAGAACACAACCTCGCGTCAGAAAGAGCAAAAAATGTCGGAATTAATCTAAGAAAAGTGATCAATTTTTTCCCGCCAAAAAACCCGCCATATTTGACAAAAACATGCGCAGTAAGAAAAAAATATAATATAGCGGCTTGTAGTTGTCCCGTTGGGACAATTACTTGCCATGGACCGAACAGTATTTTTCAGCCTGTCTACGCATGCGCTGCCTACTTGCTGTCTTATAACTGGCCGAGTGTAAACCCGGCAAAAGTATACGCAAAAGTAAAAATGCCATATTTTGCTACTGTTTATGGAATAGATTTGAAATATTCATTCGCTATCAATATGTTCAGCAGTTTGTTTAAATGTGACGTCAGCTTTCTCAGTATTGCTTTTAATTCAAAATATTAATAAATCAAGGTTTTAAAAATATTTAATTTTGAAGATTTGCTTTCATATTTTATATTTTAGTTCCAAATTTCAACTAAATATTTTCCATTTTATACTTTTGTGTTATTTTGATGTAAGCTTATTAATTTGTAAACTTGATTAGAAAATGACGAGAGAAAATAATATTTAAAAATTGCAGACGATAAAATAAATAATTTTTTTTTAATGCGACAACATTATTTTGCTATAATGTATTTATTCGGGCAGAAATGTTCGAATTTCTTGTTTATTTATTAATTCAGTGTAAAAAATTATTTTATATTTGTTAATGCACTAATAAAAGAATCGAACTAACATAATTGTTCAAAATTAAAAGTGCTGTACGAATAATTCAAGGCACATACTTCTTTTTAAATAAAAAAAAAATGTAGAAAATATGAAAGCTTTAATAATAATTGAAAAAATGCAAGGTTTTTTCCTATCATTATTTTAAGAAAGATGTAAGTACTTTCTTAACCATCAATTTTTTAATTTTATGATGTATATGAAACTATTTTCTAATACTGATAAAAGCGTAAAGAAATAAAAAGACGTTTTATGAAGTTATCTAATATTTATTTTATACAACAATTATAAATATTTTTTCATTTTTTTAAACTAAAAAATAGACAAAAAAAATTTCATCAAAAATCTAGAAATTGAACTAAAATTGCAAAATCGGGGGGTGGAGGAGTTGAAAAACTGTTAGAGGAAACATTAATTAAAAATTGAATGTATGTCAAACATGTGATTCAAGTTTCAATTTCATTAGAGCATTTCTAATAGTAAATCATACTTTTACAATTTTGTTTTGTTACAAATTATACAATTTAAAAAATACTTTCAACTTTTTAGTGAAAGCAAAAGCGCTAGCAAAAACTTTTAAATAAAAAAAAACTGTTTTTAATATTATTTTTTTTATTCTTACATGTAACTTTTTTTTTCGTATTGAAAAGAATAAAAATTAATCGCTTTCAAAGATTTCTTTTGTAGATAGACTAAAAAAAAATGTCATTTTCATATAAGTTTATGATGCCATCATATATGAGTAATAAAGTATCTAAAAATGGTAATAATCATTTTTCTCATCTTTAACTGGTTTTTCCTCCTGTATATAAGTCTTTCTAAATTTCCTACTTAAAAGTCATTACTTTCCATTCTTCATCCTTTGTGATCTGACCATTGGTCACGATCTACTGGTCATCCGGAGGGCTTTGACGGTCAAGTTGACCACATCTGATTCGGATGAGCGCATCCAATGCCGTTCAGATCGTTAATTATGAACGAACCTGGCAACGGTAGAGAGGTCTTTTGCTGTTTTAAGACTGCGAAGGGAAGAATACAAAGTTAGTAGTTAATTAAGGAAATGAACTCGTGAAAATTATTTCAGAAAAACCCGATGATGAAGTGATGCAGTCAAATTAACTGAAAGTTAATCCGCTTAATAAAAACGGCCAAACAAAAAAAATACCCAAGGTCATTCTTAAGGTCGTTAAAAAAAAGTGTCATGTGAACAGATCATGTAGACAGCTCATGAGTAGCTTAAGAAATAATCGCGTGTTTGTCCTATCATAAGTATATCGATAAACCTCAATGAAATTAAACAAGCATCGTTTAAAATCATGGAATTTTGAGTACAGTGTCTATTATCCGCCTCTTAATATAAATTGGATTCAAATATAGTATGTAAATAGCATATACAGAATGTCCAAAGATCTTTTTTATTCCAATGATCCTATAAAAGGTCACTTTTGAACAGAAAAAAAAATGTGAAGAAAATGACAGCTGAAGTAGACAATACGCATAAAATTCTACCAACAGTTTCATCACAATTAATGGCATCATGCATATTTCTCCATCATAAGTTTATGGGTTGGTTTCAATGAAATTAAGCAAGCATCGTTTATCGAATTCCGGTACAGTATTTATCAGTTACATTAAATTCTAAATTCGTTATTAATACATCAACAGTATATACAGGATGTCTCAAAAGGTCGTATACAAATTTTAAGTCAGATTTTTTGGTAATACGTCATTTTTGTAATAAAATATGGGATTTGAAGCACAATGGGAGCCGATACAGTTCCGGTTTCGTCAATCAATTAAGTAAAAGAAAAGGATACACAAGATACACCACTCAAAACAATTAGGGGGTATTATGATTTTGGGCATAAACTGGGGATGAGGAAATATTTTCGAGACAAATTTATTATGTGTAGACGTTGTAAGGTATGAGAAAAGGGAAAGGAACAACGAACAAGGAATAATTAAATTTTATTGATAATATTTAGCATTAAAAAATGCACAATTCGTGCATAATATACAAAAGCAAAAAAGTGATTTTTTTTAATAGAAATCAGTTTTAATAAGGGGTATGGTTTCCCCTGATCGAAAGCAATGTCGCACACCTACGAGGCATCGATTCGATGAGGTTATTAATAAGGGAATGGGATATTATCTCCCACTCTTATAGAAGAGATCTTTTCAGCAGCTCTATTGTTTCTGGAGGTGACGAGAGACAAGTAAACTTTCTCCCCAGCATGTCCCAAATCGGACAGACGGACATTTTCCAAAATTGTGCCTTTCGAACTTGGATAGATCTAAAGCGTAGAGTTCGAATTTTTTGATGATCACTATACTCTCTCTATACGAGAACATAGATAGAACACAAACGATCATTACATATACGAAAAAGTAGCCAGCAATCAACCAATCATTAGATGATATGCGTATGAAACATATATATGGTAACATTTTTTTTTGTTCCGACTTTAATACCGAATGGCTGAAGCTATTTAATGAAATTTGGTATATATGTTTCTCATTAATCAGCTAAAATTACAGTGGTGTGAAATCTACCTCAGATTACCTCAGAAAAAGGGATCTAGAAATATATTTAACAAACGTACCGCTCAGTAAAATTTGATTAAAATATTTCACTTTGTCATATTCAAAGCACAGCTTATGTTTTCCAGTATCCTCAACATAACAGTTGTCGGAATACTAGGGATATGTATTTGGATCAATGATGTCAAGATTTCACTTTTGGAACGTTTTAAAAACATCTCGACCTCCCTGGGATGTATCAGAAACTTGTTTTCAAGAAAATCAAAGAGCATTTTTGAATGCAAAAAAATTATTATATAATATTTTTAATTGTATACTAGACTATTTATTTAAGAACAGCTGCCTTTGGCGATCAGTTTGATTGCCCAGATAATTTACTTTTTAGGCCTTTCAATTATTAAAATGGAATGCATTTCTTAAAAATAAAATATTTCATGGCGTAGTAATTTAATACGTCTAAAACACATGAATTCAATTAAAACAGTTTACTTTAATTTACAATATATATATATATATATTACGAAGTAAAAGCGAAAATGAAAATCCTACTATAGATTTACTGATTGGCAACAGCATGTCCTTAAATATTTTAATGGTGAATTTGAGTTCCGTTATTGCATTTAAAAACATTGTTTCGGAGAGTGTATGAAATTGAATTAGAAATATTATTAAAACTTAAAGAAAAATTCTACGGAAATGAAATTTATATCATCAAAAAAGTATATTTGTTTAATCTTAAAATACTGCAAAAAGCACTTTTTATAAGATACTTGTTTTGAAAGATATGAGTATGAATTTCCTTATGCAAGTCATAACAATTACGGCAATACTTAATATACAGGCACCAATATTGGTGCTATTTTTTTGCCAAATACAATCGTAGCAACTCTTTATTGCAACATTAAAAGCCGTTTGCTATCATTTCTGATATGCAACCAGGATTGCAGAGTTTTAGAGAATTTTTAGACGATTGGCAAGATTTTAATCTGCTTGGCGAGAAACTGTACCAAGTCTTACCAATGTTATTTATCTGGGAACTGTTAAGTCTATTTTTGAGCTCGATTGAACTTTTTGTTTGAAGCCTATTTCTTGATTTCTTTTATATCTTCTTTCTCTGACTGAACGTCCTGTTTGGTGATTTGGCAAACTATTTCCAAAACTTTTCTAATAATATTTTGCGGCTCCAATTAATTATCTAAGCGAAGCGTTTGATTCAGTACAGCTGTAAAAGTGTTCAATGAATGAAGAAGTCTAAAATTAGTATATGTTTTGTTTATATTTGACTGTTGCCATTCGACGATTAGTAATAATCTCGATTTCTGTGAAACGTACGTTGGCGTTATATATACAGTGTCTCACAAAAGTGATGGGACACTTGTGCTTAACAAAAGGAAACTGTAATAAAATAAATAAATAAACATGTACTAAAATTTTTTGGGTGTGTTTCATATTTAAAGTTAGTAACAATTATTACATAACATACATTTTGTCAAAATATTAAAATATTAATTTAATAAAAATATAATTGTTTAGAATGGATCAAAAAATGGCTCACATAAGTGATGGGACACTTACTTTTCCATCAAATATTTATCCTAAAATTTTACTTTTTAAAAGGTTTTAATATTTTGTTGGATTTCCTTTTACTTTTAAAACATGATTTAATCTTCTTGGGATGGATTCGACTAATTTTTTTTTTGTGATTTCTGGAGTGATTTTACCCCATTCTTCTTGAAGCACCGATTTTAATTGTTGTTTTGAAGAAATGGTGTGTTTGCGAATTCTGGATTCCAATTCTTGCCAAATATTCTCCATGGGATTTAAGTCTGGAGATTGTGGTGGTGTTCTTATTATTTCAGGACAGTTATACAGCAGCCAGAGTCTAACGTTCAAAGCAGTGTGCTTGGGGTCCTGGTCCTGGTGGAATTTAAAATCGTTATGAAGGTTCAATTTTCGTGCTGAAGATTTCAAATTTTGCTTTAAAATGTCAATATACTTGTACTGATCCATTATACTGTCAATAAAAAGAAGATTACCAACTCCAGCGGACGGCATACACCCCCATACCATAACACCTCCTACACCATGTTTTACTGTTGGCACCAAGTTCTGTTTGCGAAATTCTTTCCTGGGTTTTCTCCACACCAAGATTCTACCGTCAGAACCAAATATATTAAATTTACTCTCATCAGCAAATATAACTTTATTCCAGTAATCAGAATTCTTATTTATGTTGGATTTTGGGAAAGATAGTCTGAGTTTTATATTCTTTTCACTTACGAAGAATTTTTTCCTGGCTACTCTATCGTGATATACAGCAGATCGAATTACCCTTCTAATAATCTAAGGATTAACAATTGTTCCATATAATGCTTGTAAATCAGCAACAACTTTAGGAGCACTCTTTCTTGGATTGTTTTTAATATTTCAAACGATAATTCGCTTTATTCCATTGGATAGCTTTGATGGTCGGCCAGGTCTTCTTTTATTCTGAATAATATGATTCTTTTTATATCGTTTAATGATATTGAAAACTGTTGAATGACTCAAGTTAACTGTTTTAGCAGTTTTTCTAATAGATTTTCCATGTTCAATATGCAAATTAATAACTAATTTTCGAATTTCAGCCGAAGTTTCTTTTCGTTTAGCATTCATGGCTGCACAGAGCTAAAAAACACAAAAATTCCAAACCAAACTGGAGAGAAATAGTGCAGACGATTTTATAAATTATTGCCAATTGCTTTTGAGTAAAAATAAAACCACCAAAAATATTTTTATTGCTTATTTCAGACGATTTTTGTTGCATATCTAATGGTGTCCCATCACTTATGTGAGCTATTTTTTGCTCCGTTCTAAACAATTGTATTTTTATTAAATTAATATTTTAATATTTTGACAAAATATATGTTATGTAATAATTGTTACTAAATTTAAGTATGAAACACTCCTACAAAAAATTTTTACATGTTTTTTTTTTAATTTATTTTATTACAGTTTCCTTTTGTAAAGCACAAGTGTCCCATCACTTTTGTGAGACACTGTATGTGTCTATTTTTCTTTTTCCCACAAAGCTTTGATTAGAAAAAAGCCTGACGAAAAGTCAGATACTTTTCTAACTGAACATAGATGAGTTTAATATGCCATTAGGTTCATTTAAAGTGAGGTTAATTATTAGGAATATTAACCATCATTAACCTTTAAACATCAAAATCCTTTCAAGGTCCCCCCCGAAAACTTTATATTTCAGGATACAAGGACAATTATATAGTCAAGCATATCAAGAGTAACTGAAGTATATTTCGAATAAAATTACAATCTAACCTATCATCGTGATTTGACCTACTTTTGAAATGGATTCGTTGTTTTAAATCGATGACGATACAAACTTGCCACTCGATTTCAACGCATTATAAAAGCTATCGATTAAAAACTTTTCGTGATCATCGCAACCATAATCGATTGGGAGCTAACCACGAAATGGCACGATTACCTGCGATCATTGAGACAAGTACATGCAGGAAGGAAATTTCCAATAATTTCAACGTAAATAACAAAAAAGATAGCTTCTCTGAATTTGACTTGTTGGTGACTAATATAGTATCTAGAATTTTACCATCAATTCTGATTAAACGATGGCTTAATTATTCATCTCCATTATTTGCTGAGAATCCTTCTTTGTAGATAAATTTAGCTTTTTTATGATTAATAGTTAAGGATTGTATGTGATTGGAATAAACTCAATTTTCCAATGAATGTACTTTTTTTAAATCTCAAAATTTAATAGATCTTGTTAAAGAAAAGTTTGCTGGGTAGAAAATGTATCTAGTAAAACATAGTCATCTAAGGGGCTGTAGGACCATTAATAGCTAAAACAAGCTTCGAAAGTTGGTCAAATGTGATTCTCTCAAACGTAAGAAAAAATTCTTAAACAATATATTTTTATCACAGCTTTATAAGACATTTAACTTTATGGTTATGAATTTTAAATCAGTGAAATAATTTTCATTAATTAAAATACATAGGGGAAAAAAACATGCTCCATATAAATTGTAAAAGACAAAATTTTCTTGTGCGCAAAGTTTTTCAGAAAATAAGCAATTTATATTAACAAATGTTATACCAATTTACTACCAAAGAATATAAATTGATAATCATGAAAAGTGATAAATACTTTAATAGATTTACTGGAATTATTTTACTTCTCATGTTGTTAAAACATGATAACGCTTAAAAAACCCCTTTTTAACATTTTAGCAAGCACTAAAAAAAGTATATATATATATAATATCTTACTTTTTTATGATTTTCATTATTATGTCTGTAATAAGCAACCTTATATATATGTATAAGTCTGTATCAGCAAACATTTTTGTTTAATCCTGCTCGCAAGCTCTGGAAATGTAGTATTGGAAAAAAAATTATTTTAAAGTAAACATTTCTGAGTGAAAAGTCAATAGTGACTTTTACATTTTTAACTACATCTTTTTAACTAATAAACGTACCCACATGCCCAAAAATAACAAAAAAAAATGTTCAGAAAAATTTTGACTATCTAATGAAATCATAAAAAAAAATTCGAAAAATTAAAGGTTTAAAGGTCTTATAGTCCCTTAAAAACATTCGCTTCTTTGTGCGAAATTAAAAAAAATATAGAAAGTAAGCACACAAAAAAAAGACATCCAGAAGATGTTGATGAATTTTCACGTTATAGAACCTATCCTCCCCAAAATAATCATTTTTAGAATTACACTGGTTTGCGAACTCTATAACACATAAGCAAAAAAGCCAGACAAATGAAATTTGACATATGGCCCTAAGACCAAAATAATATATTTCAAATACGTACAAAATTTTGGAAAAAATATATTTTACAACAGTTTCTTTTGTCCCCCTACTAGTTACAAGAGCTATAACTATAGTTTTGATTTTATTCTTAGAATTGTATTGTCGTGTCACATTTTAGACCATATCCATTTTCTAGCTAATTATTTGGCGGTCTGTCTATCCGTGTGAATGTGAGCGCTATAACTCAAATGCGTAGTAAGCTAGAAAAAGGGTATTTACGGTTTTGTTGCAATTTACATATTTGCTTCAAAATTGAACCAAGAGGAAGGAGAAAATCAATGAGTCAGTCAAAGGGAAGAAATCAATGAGGTATGATTCAATGATTTTCATTATACTACGAAGCTAAGCTCAAACCATCCTCAATGTAGAAGTATACATAAAAGTTGAAAGTAGAAAAAAAAAATCTCCTGTCTTTTTATATTTTACAGAACGCAAATTGGTTATTGAATTTAAATAGCATTTCTGCATTCGGTTTTCCATAAACAGTTTTATGGAAATAAGTTTTGTATTTCTTTAACCCTATGGTGCATTAAAATTTATATGCTATTATCGTATAAAATCAATCAATCAGAACGTTCCGCACTATGATACAAGTATAAATTAAAATAATGCTTTCCTTTGTTGCTATAAGACATCTTTAACAAAAGACGGTTGACATGACTAAATCATTACTATTAATACGATAGGCAATCAGCTGGTTAGCAAAGGCAACTAGTGAGTAATAATCATTTGATTTTTATTCTCCATGATCTACTATCGCATTGGATATCGGATTGCGTCTCTGTGATAAATGAGGACTTCATCTACTGATTTAGAATTCACATATGAAAACAGTAACCACAAAGCAACAGCAACCAAGAGGCGATAACAACGCACCTGTTCAAAATCCATGTCTCAAGGCTTAATTATTAATAACATCAAGTGACCAATCCGAGCCCATTAACATACCTGAAAAACATGACATGCATAATAAACTTCATGCTCTTTTACAACTCATTAGAGACTGTCTCGGAGACTTTGTATGGGTAGCTAGCCCTCCAAAGGATTATCATACATTTTCCATGAAAGAAAAGAATCGATGGCAGAGTTAGGTTTTGACCATTTTTGTTTTAGGTCATGATGTCGCATGGGGCAATCGGGGTCGAATTCATTAATATCTGATCAATTCACTTTTACTCGGGTTCTTTTTTTATCAGAGTGCTTTTATGTGGGCTTTTAGCGAGTTATTGAGTCAGTATTCGAGTACGATGTGTGTCAACGTGGAACACGGTCAATGCAAGAAAATGTAGGTCTACTTATATTCGTTATTAGTATTCGTGTGCTGAATGATTGATTCGTGATGAATTGAATTTTCCGAACACACGAATTAGAATCACAATGTTTACCAATATTATGAGGCCCTTTGCTGGCAGAAAAGAATTGGCAGTCTTTGAAGTTCTTTTTGAAAATTGTGTCACTTTTGTTTATATATTGACTGGGGTGTTTTTTTTTTTTTTTTTTTTTCAAAATTTTTATGAATGCAAACAGTTTTATGGCTGCATGTCGGCTTGAAAATTTTTAAGAGTTCTCAAAAGGAAAAAAATAAGCGGTGCCAACATTTACTTATTTGTTTTTGGCAATCACAAATTCTCAAGTCAACCAAATAAGAACTTTCGAAAAGAACTAGGTCAAAAAACTTGCTTTTTAGTATCGATGATCTTTTTAAGAAAATATGTTCTTGATTTCTTAATACATGTTAGATTTTCAAGTAATTTGTAACTAAAACACATATATTTTCAAAAGGAGTTCTCATATTATTAGAATTCAGTGTGAAACTCCATCAATAAAGGATTTGGTCCTAATTACTGTCGTTTTGTGTTCGGAATGATTGATTTTGATGAATACGTGTTGGACAATTTTTTACAAAGTTATTTTGAATTCATACAATCAATTCAAGCTCATGTGATAGACATCAGATGTAAAATTTTTCTATCTCCAAAGATTACAGATATTTGAGAAAGTGGTTTGCGAATTATTAAGTTACAATTCGTATAAAATGTGCGTCAGTGTGAAATCTGATCAGTATAAGAGAATTTAGGCCTAACCACAATCGTTCTTGATCTCCGTGTGAACTGTGCTGAAGTAACTTTTGACAATATATTGTCACGTAGAACTATAGTATAGAATTCAATGACACACACAAGAGGTACAGCTAAACCAATTTATTAACTGAACTCTGAACACAGTAACTGACAATTCTTCTGCTTTTATACAAGCAGCGAAAGTTCCAGAATACTCTTCTGGAGACAGTAAGAAAAGTCCAGAACACTTGTCTGGTAAACTAAAAAAATGTCCAGTATCTTCTGGAACATGAAATAAAGGAAAACATAAAATCAAGTATTTACATATACTATTAATCGCATTGTCTCTAGCGGGATTCGAACCCAGGTCTCTTGATCATGAAAACAGTGCCATGACCATTCGGCCATGGAGATTCGACTGTCTTTCTTCAATGCGGCAATATTTTCAAATTCATAAGTCAATTCAAGCTCGTGTAATAGCCATTAGACGCAGATGATTTCTATCTCCAAAGACTACATACATTTTCGAAAGTAGTTTGCAAATTATTAAGTTAGAATTAGAGTAAAATGTGTATCAATGTGAAATCAGATCAGCATAAGAGAAATTAGGCCCAATCACAATCGTTTTTGATATTCGAGTTCTGAATGATTGATTCGCATGAACTTGCATTACGTCAATTTTTGACACAGCTTTTTCTGAAATGATCAATTCAAACTCACTCATGTGATCGACAACAAATGTGCTGTGTCAATAGAATTCATTGTGGGTTTTTCTTTTGTGACATCGTGTAAATTTATTCAGTTTTTAAAATTCTTAATATTAATGAAAGTCTTTGTAGCTTCATAATAAATTTCCAATATATAATTCTTTAATGACATAATCCAAAATAATATGAAAATATTTATGTTCCACAATTCCTCTTAAACAACTCAATCGGATTCAATATTTATTACTCAAAATACGAAAAATAGTTAAATAATGAAACAAATGAAAAGATTAACTGAAATGTTGCTACTTTTCCACGAACACTTTGGAATAATTTATTCCACAAGAAATATTTTTATGCCATCTTAAAATTGAAATATTTTTCTTTTCAAAGATGTCGATTTCATTTCCAAACAATTTTTCTTTGGTTTTCTTAAAATAGAGAAATGTGTAAATAGTTGAATGGGTGCAGACGATTTTAAAATAAGATAATAGATAATAGATAATCTACTGTTAGACAGCAGTGAGAAATTGAACAGCTCTATAATTTTTTTATATATATGTTTTTTATTTTTACACCTTTTAGCAACGTTTTCAGCGGTTTCAAAAAAATTCTAAAGTTTATTTAATTGCATTAAAAAACTGCTATTAAAATATCTGCGTTTTCTACGAATTACTTATTAATAATATTATGCTTGAGAAAAGTATAGAATAATGAGAAATTTAGAGTAGAGACAACTATGTCTAGAAAAAAATCAAACTTCACCGCTCAAACTCAAATCAAGCAAAGAATATAAAGCTTTTTTTCACGCAAACGAAATGTTTGTTTTTATTGAAGAACAAAAATGCATTTGAAGAATCGTTATCGAAAATACGTTACTAGAATTCTGAAAATTTAAAAGAAGCAGACGATAACGATTAAAATTTATACTAAGAATAGCTTTTGATTTGTTTTATTTTCGTGTCTTTTATTAAAGAAAAATTAAATTTTTAATCAATTGATTGAAAACCATTTCAATATTGTCGTTTTTGGGACAATATTTTTCAGCAAAATTTGAAATACTTATATAATGACTATAAATAAATAAATAATAGCGAACATTAGATGTGGAGTTCTTTTTTAAAATGAAAGTGTTATTTGTCAAGTTGAAATGTTATTCTTATTTTAATTTCGATTAACAAATACATTTTAGACGATTTATTTTTCACAAAAGTGAAAGTAATTTTTACCTCAAAAATATAAGATTTAATCTCAGTTAACAATGAGATAACAGCTTGTATTTCATAAATCTCGAACTTCTATATTTATAAAGGAAAGAATATCTAAAATTGTAAAAATGATGTGTAATAGAAAAATTCGCTATAAAAATTTAATTCGAATTGTTATGACATTTATACTTGGAAGCTAATTAATAAAAAAAATATATAAAGAATTTTTTTTTTATTCTTAATAAAATTTTCGTTCGTAAGTTATGCGAATTACCGTTAGTGTTTTGAACTACTTTATTTTTTATTAATGAATTTACACTGGCAACTGAATTTTTACACGAATATTTTAGAGGTCACACAAATGTAATTTTTGTCTTTACATCATTTTTCTTTTTGGTTCTGGAAATAATGCGATTTCAAACTAGCCGTAGCACATAATTTTTTTTATGGTTCTGGAAATAATGCGATTTTAAGGTATCTGACAACACTGATAAGTCGATCTTTGGCGAAATTGTAATTTTTTTTAATTTAATATTTTTAATGTTTGAACAGATTTCTTAATAAAACGTTAGAATTTTGTTTCTTCATCTATTTTTTGGGAAGTTACATTGATTTTAAGGTTTACATTTAAATACATTTTAATGCTATCTTGCATCTTTCGATGTTATTTTCTGAAGTTCGAATCTTCAATAGAATTTTTTTATAAAATAAAACCTTTTTAACTAAAATATAATGCACATTTTTTTATTCAAATTTAGTATAATAATTTCTCAATATATTCTGCAGTTCCTCAACTAGAGAATAATTAATCTATTCTTTTACAAATATTTTATAACTGTTTTAGTGCTTCACAATGTTAAAAAAAATCTTTTATTTATTAATCGAACCCCGGTATTTAAAGAATGGATAGAAATACAGTTTGAGTTTTAGTTCAAGAGCTATGTAAATTATTTCTTAATCTAGCTGTAAAATCGTAAGCAAATCATTTGATAAACCTCTGAACTAGATAATTTTTGCCTTATAGCTCTTTTCGGTAAAAAAAAAAAAAAAAAAAAAAAAAAATCCCTTTTTTCAATTTTTTTTTTAAATTCCAGTTAAATGGTACATTTTAGTTTAGTTTTCAATCTTTTTTATGGAAATATTCAAAACTGTAACTGCTTTCGAACGTTTTTTAAACCTTAAACTATTCTAGCACATAATTTTCTTTATGGTTCTGGAAATAATGCCCTTTTAAACTATCGCAGAGGATTCAGTTTAATTCTTAATTAATTACAATTTTCTAATCATAAATTTTTGAGATTGCATTTTAGTATTTGGATCTTTAAGCAAATTGTTAAAAGATGTGTAGCAACCTGTAATTCGGTTACTGCATGATTTAATCACTATTGTTACTGGTTTTCGTGTTCCAAATGATTGATTGACGGTGAATTGATTCATGCGAGCACGAGAACATCTGTTTCAATCTTTATTTTTGCCACATCTGTCTGGCAACAAAAAGAATTGATAAATATTTGGCAAAGTGTGTCAGGTCACAGTCAATTGTTAAATACAACTGCATCTATTTAGACATTGTCTTTAGTCTGTGCTATGGCTTGATACTGCAAACAACAAATTTTGATATTTGGCAAAAAATTAAAGACGTGACTTATTTCGAATTAAATCCGTCAAAGGATTACTATAGATTTTGACGAATCACCACGTTTCAAGCCTGCTCACGTGCAGGAGTTCGAAAAACAAATTTTTGGAAAATGTCTATCTGTCTATGACAATAATAACTCAAAAATGATTTGATCTAGTCGGATTAAATTTGGTATATGGCCTTTATACCAAATTTTTATATATCTATCAAATTTTCAGCAAAATCCGCTCAGTGAAAGTCTATCTCTGAGCGGATTCGAATACAATTTAACACGATAACTTCAAAACGAAGATAGTTACATAGATAAAAATCGATAGGCAGAATTAATATCTGTAGGGTAGACACCTGTCAAATTTTGAACCGAATACAACGAGGAATTGACCGTCTATTGGTCTGTACATTTAGATATATGTAAACGCAAGAACTCAAAAACGTAATTATTGAAATGCATCAAATTTGGTATGTGATCTTGTGACTACAATTGTAGTTTTGGATCAAATTTCTATTTCAATCGGTTGGGAAAAACGCATCTAAAACCCTAATTTGATTTTCAGATACTATTAACCATATAGTTGGGATTAATTGCCCCAAAACTCGCCAAAGGTGACACTATAGATTCAGTAAAAATTCAAAATTCACGTCAAAGGTTAATATTTCGTAACTATTGTACACCAATTCTATGCAAGGTGTTTTATAGAAAAATACTTTTATTAGAGAATATGAAAAAAAAATTTGTGGAAACCCCACAAGCTGGATATAGTTTGTCCGTGTCTATGCAAAAATGAAAAGTTTAGATAATAAAATTTTGTATGCTGTCTTGATATTAAAATTCTAGGAATAATCTTTTCTCGAAAGAACTACAAAATTCGATGAGCTAAAAAAAATAAATCTGGTTTGACATTAACACAAAAATTTTAAATTTTTATTAAATAGAATACGAAATCAATCAATGGGAATTTTCTCTGTCTATCCTCTCAGGTGGGTATGAACACAATAACTAAAGAATTTGATAAACTGCTTTCATTTAGAATATGACTTTATGATCAGAAATTTAGATCAGTATAAAATGTTGGACTATTTGTGTGCTTGTCTATTTGTGGGTATGTGAGTTAACTCGAATTTCCAAAGTACTAGATAAATGAAATTCGGTATGTGATCTTGATATCAATATTGTAGAACTTAATGTAAATAAAGACGTTGGGGCTATTTAATTATGTATGTTCCATATCTTCTTCTAAACAAATGGGCTATATTCAATCAAATTTCGCACATTTAATATTTAAGACAGGATAAAGGACGCTGGCAACTTTTCAAATTAAAAAAAATTAGTTAAATTTTCAATTAATTAGAAATTACCCAAAATTTTCCGATTTTCTTTCACAGTAGCTTTGGAAGAAATTACACCAGAAAAACTACTTTTCACTATCTTAAAATATAAATTTTTATCTTTTTAACGATACCAATTTCATTTATATACAATGTGTTTTAACTGTTATGAATTTTTTTTTAAGTTCAGGGATTGCAATTTTGAAATAAGGGAGGTACTTCTTTGCAAAAGCAATGATAAGACTTTGAGTTATTTTATTCCTATTTTTTATTAATATTTTATTTTTAAATATTGTCCTAAAATAGGGAATTTACCAATGCGCCAGATAAAGCATAAGTCTATCGCTCAAATTCAGACTAGGAAAATAGCACATTTCCTACGAAAAAATGAAATATTTTTTTAATAATGAAGAAAATGAATACATACGAACAGCTGTGGCCAGAGCACATGGGTAAAATTCTAAAAGAAAATTTTGAAAGCAGATGATTAACAATTTGCATCTGATACAACTACTGATTTATTTTTCCTATATTTTATTAATAAAAATTAATTATTTAATCAGTAATATCGATATATTCCTTAAAATCTTTCTTCATTATTAGTGAGCAAATCTTGTAATATTAATACAACAAATATTAATAAATTATAAAGAAAATCAGTTTCATTAGTTTTTCAAAATCGTTTGGTTCAATTGATATTTTTGTTTTAAAACCTTTCAGACGATAAAAAGAGTTTAATATTTATATAAAAGTATTTTTTACATTAACAATATTTTACATGAAAGAATTTTAATCCCCACCATCACTGAGTATATGAAGTAGTTAATAATAAATGTTCAATCCATTTGGTAAAAGGTCAAAATGCATGCTGAACATAAAATGCATCCTATTGTGTGAGCTTACAAGATATCCAGGAAGAACACTTCAGCTAATTTCATTATTTTTGCAATGTTTTATTCTTCTAATGAAAGCGCAAATTATTATTTTAGGAAATTAAATATTCATTCATTTAAAATCAGTAAATACATCATATCTCAATATGTGACGTTAATTACGTATGATCAGTGATATTGATAAAAATCTTCATTTCCCGCCTTTAAAATCAAAGCCTTCATCAATCGTTAAATGTCAGCCTTAAAAAAAATCAAGAGGGAGGGGGAGTCAAGGATTGACTCAATGCTTTCCGGTGACATACCTATTGCAAAAAGTCTTCTGTCAGGGAGCCTGTTGCGTTATTCAACACACGCAAACGCTAATTTCCGTTTCCATGATACCACTCTATAAACAAAAAATATTGACTCTGCTAGTTATCTTAGAACGAATCTGGTTATGAAATCAAAGAATCGATTAAAGTCTTTTTTTTTTCTTTGTCTTTCATTGAAAGGGATTTTGTCCTACTTTTTTTTCGGTCAAGTCATGTTTTGTTCCGAAGAGAGGTTTGAAGTCGCGATGTAAAAAGTAAATAACTTAGGAAGTAGCAGAAAGGTTATCAGTGGTGAAGTTGAGCAAAAATGAGCATTTTTTTATTATTATTATTATCTTAAAGCTTTTATCTTTACTTTCCTTGTACACGAAAAGTCTTTTCAGCATTTGAAAATTCAACTTCGAGATGTTGATGAGTTTTCACGATTTTTACCTTCTCGAATCCTCCTCCCCCCAAAAAAAATATATTTTTTATATTGTATACGGCAAATCTTTTCAACTTTCAAAAATTCAACTCCGAGATATTAATGAGTTTTCACGATTTTAACTTTCTCGAATGAAAAAAAAAGTTTATAATTATGTTTATCTATCAACACGGTAATTGAAACTTATTTTTTCATGATACTATTAGCAAATTTATTCGTATGTATCAAATAAATTTGATCTATCAACAGAAAGACCATCTATATAAATAATTCCTTTGTTGGCAACAAAACCCTGAATTTGCCGTTAGTCACTAAAAGAAAATTTAAGAGGGGCCGTTACTATCCCGAATTTTAATATCCTATTTACTTTCATTCTGCTGTTTAAGTTAGGAGCAAAAGAGAAAGGCTTGAAGTCAATTAAGAAAAATAAAACTTTTATTCAAAAGAGGAAGAAAAAAAAAGTATGATTTTTCACAAAGAAATATGCAAAATTCCAAAAAAGATATTGAACTTAAAACATTGTTAGGAATTTAAAGCTGCCCCTGAAATTGGTTGCCCTCACACCTAATACATGCTCTTCTCCTTTTCCGAATGGAATTAACAGTTATTTTTAATATTACTTCACACTTAAGTTTTAATATCGTCTCATCGAGCCGACTTCTTAAGTCTTATAAATTGGCAAATTCTATGCAGTAAACGCCTTGTGTGAAGAAATTCCAAACAGAGAAGTACATTGGAGTCAGATCTGACGATCTACATGGCCAAAGAATTTTCCCCTACTATCAATCTATCATGGATAATGCTCATTTAAGAAGTGCTGAACTGCCGTATGAAGTACTTCTGTTGGAGAATGATTTCCCATCGTTTGAGTTCAGGAAAGACATCAAGTAATCCAGGTAGATGACTTTCCAAAGATTCAAAATGTGCATTGCTTATCAAATGACCTTGGAAAACATATGGACCAATTAAGTAATTGCTGAAAACTCCAAGCCAAGCCTTTTAGCTGAATCGTATCTAGAACGAAGAGTTTCGCTTTTACGCGCTGATTTTTTTCCGTGTCAGGATGCCAGTTGTGCAAATTGAAAATACCATCTCGAGGGGAAAAAATGACTCATTTGTCCACAATATCATTCCCAGGAATGCTTTGCTTCGATATCTCTTTGCAAAAGCAAAACATCGATGATGCGACGTACTTCCTTAGGGAAGGGTTATACCATGGTCGGTGATGGCCCTTAGGACTCAACCACAGTTTCTGCCAGTGTTACTGTTGCGGAAATCCGATCATTCAGTATTTATTATCCGTGTGCCTTCGGGCGAGTCGGAGAGTCAATGATATGACTTTGCAAAAGCCAACAGCAAAATATTACCCGCTTTTGGAAGTCTGCATTCCTTAATTCAATGTAAATGTAATTCTTATGTAAAATGTTATGCAAATGTAATGTATGTTATGTAAATGTTATGCGTTTTCTTGCAAAATTTTCATCACTGTACTTTGTGGAATTCCAACTTCATTGGCAAGTGTACGGGAGCTCACACTTGGATTTTCGTGTAATGTGTTAAACACATGTTCTTTCTCGGTGACGGATCGGCGATTCTTGCTTTTCTCAAACATATTATTAAACGAACCAGTCTCCCTTAGTCTCAGGTGAACTGAGGCAAATACAGCAGAATTAGGTGTACGATGATTTGGGCAATATAGACGATATTCTTCCTCCCCTCCCCCGAGATTTACTATTGCAAAATCCGCACACAAAATCGATAATTGTGCATTCTTAATTTGTAAAACGAGACCTATCCATTTAGAGATTAGTAGGAATAGGTACAAATGCGAAAAAAAAATCGGTGGAGCTGAAGTAATGTCCCGAAATGTTGAAACAATAACAGCTACAAATATCTAAAAAGTTGGCAAGCTAATCAGATTATCAGTGGATTGTTTTGCCTTTTGTACTTAAGTTAGAGATGAACGTACAAATAAGTTACAACGCATCTGCATATCAGAAAATGTTCATAAGTGGATTTGGATACTTTCCGTTTATCCGTAATAGTTTTGAATGACGAATTTTTGTCGAATGTTTCTTTATAAAAGTGTCGTGATATATTGCCAACGAAAGACTTAATTTCTTATAATAAAGCACTTATATGGTTTATGAGAGGCTCAATCAAAAGCCTATAGCATGGAGAAGTTTTTGATAAATTTGACAAATTATAGCTTCTACGGTGTTTTTGGAATACAGAATTAAAAATTTTGGTGACACTTTGATTCTGAATTTCGTCAACTTTTTGGTGCTTATTACTCGGCTTCCAGAATCTTACTATTATACTGATAAACTTATGGTAACTCTTGCCCACCAAGTTAATTGTGTGTTTAGGCTAATGTAATTGCATTATTCTTTTCGTTTTCTAATTCCCCACTTCAAGAGATCTTCTTACAAATACATGATCTGGGGGAGTAAATGACAGGATAGAGGTCCATTAACAAATTCTTTCCAAAATTTTACAGAATTCTACAATTCTCTTAATAAACTGTAGTGAATATCTTATAAGCCAGTTAAAAACTACGCTGCATGAGCAATTGCTTTTGTATTGTGGTCATGTTCCTGGACTGCGAACCACAAGCTCCCAGGTTCTATCCTTCACTCATTCCAATCCAATACATTGGTGACCTCGGACGATGAACCTTCAACCTTCGTACAGCTGTTGTGGCGCCATCTACCCGCAACCAAAGTTGTCAGACTCACTTGACACAGCAACCACTCACCCACATACACACGGTCGTCATAACGCTTGGCGCTACTCAAATGGGTACAGGCGCATTTGAATCAACAGCTAATACATCACCACTCAACAGCCATAATGTTCGACTCACTGGAGGGAAAGTCTATAATGAATTGCTTATAAGCCAGTTAACAATTACCCTGCACGAGCAATTGCCTTTGTATCATGGTCATGTTCCTGGACTGCGAACCACAAGGTCCCAGGTTCTATCCTCGCGCATCTCAATCCGCCACAAAATTTATAACAACTTTCGACCATTAAGTCAATTGTGCATTTCATTTAATATATGCAAACGGATAGGTTCCCGCAGATGGATCTTTTCTAAAATTTGACAGAAATCTACAATTTTGGTATCAAGACCACCTGTCAAATTTCATCCATCCAGCTGATTACAATTTTAGGTTTTTGCAGCCATATATAAATACAACAGAATTTTTTTTTTCGATTTAAGAAGATCTAATATATAGAAATTCATCAAAGTCTCGAGGTCGAATTAGTCCCCAATTAGTCTATATGTAAAACAACAACGAAAAAAAAACTGATGCATGTAGTTTTAATACATTAACGTAATGAAAAATGGCTATTCTAATGCGTTAAAATTGGATCTATAGTTTTATTTTCATTCAAAAACTTTTCAGTGTATCTTCCCTTTTTTTTAATTCCCTGTCTCTTGAGATCTCCGCTCAAACGCATGCTGGCAAGGAGTAAGTACTACAGATTTAATAGCGTCTTAGATGGCATGGTGCCATACGACTTACGATTTTCACAATGAATTGCTTTTGAATAAATTAGGTTATTTCCGGCACAGTAATTTGGAGATGATGAATAATAATATTTTATTCTGTAACAGCCGCAGCTACGAATTTAAAAAAAAAAAAAAAGTCTTTTTTAAAAACTACTATTGTTATTTCCCTTGATTTGTTTGCAATCTTATAATTTTAAAAATACAATTCTTGTATAGATATAAATATATTTCGTGCATATCGGAAATGGCTCTAATGGTTTGAATCAAATTTTATATTTAGATAAGGTTTTTCTTTTTAAGTTTATTTTGTAGGTGTCTGTCCCGAAAAGACGTGATTTTACACACAAAAAAAGACATTCGTCATTTTTTTTTTAAATGAATAGTTCATATGTAGGTAAGGTTGAAAAATATTCATTCGTAATCAGTATGTGATTCGTATCTAAATATTCTTCGAAAAAACACGATTTTACGACAAAAAAATGCCGAGTAAAGTTTGGTTTTCCAGATATCTTCCTTTAAATGTCAACTTCTAAGTATGTCTCATTTATAGATGACTAGAAAGTTGCTAAGATATCTGTTATCCAATTTGTGGAAAAAATATCTATTTATACGAAGATAAATATATTTGTATGCCTTTTATGCAAATATACATATAGTTTCGTTCTATCTTAATGAAATTTAGCACATGTACTCTTCAAGACAAAGGGAACGTTACTGTCAAATTTTACAGTTTAAAAGTTTTTAAGAATGTGTTAATGACAATTATTTAAACTTTTTAACGTTTTTTGGTTATAATATATCCGAAAATATTGCCTTACCAAAATGACTTAAATTATCTTAAAATTAAAAAAATTACCTTTGCAAAGATACCAATTTCATTTTTTGCCGGTGTCCTGGCCTGGGGTAGCACGTCTTCACCGTGATCTGGACATCCCGAGTTCAAGTCCTGGTTTGGGCATGGTTGTTCTTCCCCTGTGTTCCATCTGTGAGATGTGTAAAAGAGCCCCCGCCCCTTGTAAAATGGGGTTGTGCAAGCGAGTGTGTGAGTGTCATCTTTATATGTGCTAGAAGCCAGACTTCTGCCCTCGGGTGCTCAGGGGTTTTTACCTTCAGAAGCTACTGAACCCCCTTTCTGTGGTAACGCGGACACGATATTATCATCACGAATTTTATTTCTGTGCATTTTTTTTTCTAAATTTCATAATTGTTTAAAAGAATTTAATATGTTGTGCAATCTGTAACAATGTTTCTATTACGATGAAATTCAATCTAATTTCAATGCTTCATCAAGCTATTCGATCTTTTGTCAATTTTAAAATTAAAAATAAGAAATTGTATTCTTTACAGATTAACACAAAGTAGGATTTTAGCTTCTAGTTTTAATTCGTAGAATTCACATTTTTTTTAACTTGCACGTGCAGCAATTTTTTTTTTTTTTTTTTTTTTTTTTTTTTTTTTTAAGTTTTACCAAATGGCAACGTGGAATTTTAAAAAAAATGCATTCCATATTAAGAATTTAACGAACACGAAAGCCAACTAATAAACATTCACCTTATTTAAATTCTAACTTTAAATAAGCAATTCTCGTGTATTATATATAAATTTATTTCGGGTTTATCAGAACCGGTTCTAACGATTTGGATAAATTTTATATTTACATAAAGTTTCACTTTTTAAATTTATATACATAGTTGACTTTCCTGAAGAAACGCTATTTTACCCATTCACACAAACATTTTTTATAACTTAATATGAACATATGGCGGCGTTTATATATGACCTGTATAAATGTAGCAGGGATGGAGTAGTGGTTAGGGGTTCGGATTCTCATGCATTTTTCTCATGCTCTATCTCGCGTTTGCAATTCACTTAGATTTCAATTATAACTTTAAACGAACCGTAAGATAGGATTTTAATTACCTTTTTTTTAATAAACTGCCGAGCAAAGTTTGGTTTTCTATGTACTTTAAATTATTCAGAGAATTTTTGTTTTAATTGTGCGCTCATTCTAATTTAGTACACAGCTGATACACTTTGTATAAATAGACCGTTTCCTATTGTATATCTACGAAACAATTTCATAAATTTATTATTTTACAGCTAAAACTAAATCGCTATCCAAAACATCCTCCCTTAAAAAAAAAAAAAAAAAAAAAAAAAACATCCTGAACTGACAATGCAGCTGAATGTCATTTCAAGCATTCAAAAACAGTGTTTCCCCACCAAATCTCAAATCTCGCCAAAAGACATCCATAACCGAAGTTTATCTATAACGAATCTGTTGGGGAGTGGGAGGTGGGTACCAAAGGGATGGTTGACCGTGACATTGGACGGAGGCGTCAGTTAATCGATGGAATGTGTTTGTGGTTGCCATGACGCTGTACAAATAACACTAAAAGCAGTCGCTTCCAACATTAAATGGCATTAAATACCGGTGAAAGGGCCCTTTTTCTATAGCAAAGGTGAAAGGACCGTTTTTCTGCTCAACAATAGTCTTTCTTATGGAGGGCTGTATAGAAAAAACTTTTAATATGAGTAATTTTCTTAGAGAATTTGTGAAATAATTAAGAGATTTTCTAAGAACAGTAGGAATAACGTATTAAGAAAATGTTAATTTGGATAAAATTTAATATTATTAGAGTTGTATTACTATTAAATAGATTTCAGAAATATAGTGTGTATTTAATTCAACTGGAATTTTTGTAATCTTTTTGTATTTCTAGCGCATAACCGGTATTATCTGCAAAAAAAAATGAATGGGTAACAATGAAAAATCTGTAATATTTTTAAGATAGTGAGATATGGTTAGTGGAATTCGAGATGTTGACGAATCTCCTTGTTTTAAACCATCTCAAGTCTGAAAATTATGTTTTTTTATTCATACTTCTATTTTTGTGATCAGGATAATTTAAAAATGCGTTGAGCTAGATGAACGGCCTAGAGTTAGACAAGTGAGCATGACAATTACTAAATAAAAAGAACTAAAATGATAAAATTTGGTATGTGGACTTCACACCAAATTTGTGAATATCTAATAGATTTTGAGGATAAATATATTAATAGAACGTTTATCTACTTGTCCGAATGCAAGTGAATACTATAACTACGAAACGTAATAAACTAGATAAATAACATATATTTATCTAGTTTATTATATACAGTTTTAGCATCTGAAGTGTATATCTGCGTGGAAATTTTTAAACCAGATCTGGTAGAACGCTGAAAGTCTGCACATTCGCTTGCATGTTTAAAATCTTTTGCATATTTTTTTTAAATTCAAAATACACTTTGAAAATCTTTTTTTAAGTTATTACGGGGATAAAAGAAGACAAATAAAATTTGGCATGAGATCTTATAGGTAAATGTATAATGCTGTGTCAGATTTTGTTTTCATACAGTAAAAAAAAAATGCCTCAAAATATACTTTTTTTTCTCACTAATATATGAAGCTCAAAACACTAATGGGAAGGACTCTGAAAATAAAAATCTGAGTTCTTCTGGTGTTCACGGCCTTACCTAAAGATCAGAATTTCTACGTGGGGCAGTAGAAATAATAAAACTTTTATTAGGGAATCTATATATAAAAAACGCTAATGTACATGGCACAGATAATAAGTAATAAGTAGTTTCTTATTACTTATTGCTGAATGGCAACAGTAAAATGTAAACAAATCACTATATGAATATTTCATACTGCTTCACTGAATATTTTAAAGCTGTATTTAATTTAAGCTTTGTTAATTGCGGGAACTATAAAATATTATTAGAAATGCTCAAAAGAGGGCTGGCACACCATTTAGTCAGAGGAAATAAAATGTAAAAGAAATCAAGAAATAGACACCAAACAGAAAGTTTATGAAAGACTAAATTAGATTTCAGAAATTAGAAAAATAAGATTTATTTTTACGGAATAAGCATTAAGTTGCTTAAAAACTTGCGTGTCATTGTTGTTAATTTTTTTTCTATCTCACATACGTAGTATAGTAATTGTCCAAAAATTCAAACTCGAGATTTTCGACAAAATTCGATTTGGTTTTTTTACTAGTATACATCGCCAAAAAACTCGCCAAGAATGATAGCATAGATTCAGTAAAATTGCTAAATTCATGTTAAAAGCTAATATTTCGTAACTATTGTAAGTCAGTGCTATGCAAGACGTTCTCTGGCATGACGAAATTATTAGAAAATATGTGATATCACTTTCACTCGTTTTTCTTTCAAGCCTGAAAGGCTGGAATGTGGTGATACATTTTTAGTTTTAAGGTCAAATTTTTTTTTTTACCGTAATAGCGTTTTTCATTTGCAAATTTCGTCTATGGATAAGTAAAACATGCTTCCTCGTACAAAGCGAAAAGAATAACCATGTGCTAAAAAAATATCTGAAAAAATCATGTGTCGAAAGCTGTTTTCGAGTGAGAAAAAAATCTAAATCTTTTTAGTTGTTGACTTTGTTTAGTTGTTCTTTGATGTGTTTTGATTGAAAGCAGCTGTCAAGTTCTTGGTAACCAAAAAAGTGGCCATTATTCAAGCAATGGCCGATCGTAGAACTGCTAATACACATGAGATACATAGCACTGTCTTATACTTTTTTTTTCGCCTCTCATTCTTTTGATAACTAGATGTCAATATTTAAGGTTCATTTTTTCCCCATCGCGTGCGAAAAGGTAAGTTCCACAGAACAGGTATTTTTATTGTCAGTATTTCAGAAAAGGAATTTCGTAGAAAAAAATGTATTCGATGTCAAGGGAACCTACAAAATCCGATCAGTTCTTTTTAAGGAGAAAGTACTATCACAGTCACTGCTCATTTTCAGTTCGAAAATTTGCCAGAACGTTCATAAAATATTCTATTTATTTTATCCAAGAATATTTTCAGACTGTTGCTTAAAATAATAAAACCTTGTTCTTAGAATAAATCTTGCTTTAAAAAAAAATCTTGTTCTTAGAATCATGTCATTCTAAACATACGTATTGAAGAGTTTTTGAAAGCTTTTGATACATATTTATATAGTTCACTCTGATGAGGATAAGAATCTATGTAAGTAACGGCAATCATTATACTTATTTTCTACATATTTCAAACCGGAAAATAATATACAATATGCTCTAATAATGAGTAAATGATAATACAACCTTGTGCAAAATCATGTAAGGCACAATGGTGTTGGATCATACTATCAATGAATTTTTGCTATTGTGCATGCTAACATTTTTAAATAATTTTTTCATTATTTTTATGTTTGTTCATTTCAAATACGAACTTGTACATAACTTACGATAAGTTTTATTGCCAAAAATAGCAAATCAGTGATTATTAATAATTTATCTAAAAACCAGTTACATTTCTTTTAATCTCTACAAAATATAAAAATATGAACATATATTCTAGCATTTTATAAAGTTCTCAAAAAATTGGATAACGATTGCATGCAGTTTAATCTGTAACGCGTTTCATGCCAAATTATTTTTAATACAATAAATAATTTTTTTAATGTTCCAATGGAACATTTATTTGTGACGTTTTCAAAAAAAATTGCTATGTTTTGCAAAGCTCTTTTCGAAGTTGGATTCGAATAGAATAGCTGCTTTCGGATATCCTGTTAAAGAATAATCTATACTTATAATAAAGCTCAATGTGTGTGTGTGTGTGTGTGTGTGTGTGTGTGTGTGTGTGTGTGTGTGTGTGTGTGTGTGTGTGTGTGTGTGTGTGTTGGCGCTCGGCAGGCCAGACCGTTTGACCTACAACTACCAGATTTGGTACATGTATACCTTGGAGGTCGGGAATGTGCACCTGGGATCACTTTTTTTTAATTTTTAATTAGAATTTTAATTATTAATTAAAAACTAACTTTCCCGCCAAAAAATCTTCATTTCCCCACCGCCAAATGAGTAAGGCCTCAGTTTTTCCCCCCACGCTAATGAGGCTAGGCTTAACATTTTTCGACCGATTATTTCAAACGATTCTGTTTATTTTCTTAATGTCTGATGCATTTAAAATTAAACATTTATAATTAATCGATCTTTCAGATTCATTCTGAAGTACTTTTGAATTAAAATAAAACAGAATAAAGGAAATTAAAAATTTCTAATCTGCATAGCGTTACCCCAACTGGCAAAGAAAAATTCTCGATTTTGCGTTACCATAACTGGCGTTGAAAATTCACGCATGCGCATTGTGTTCTGATTGTTGACAACTATTATCAACGGATGCGGATGATTTAAATTATTTTTAGGTTAGTTGTATGCTTTGTAATTAAATTGTATTTATGTTAGTTATATATTTTTTGTATATACTTATAATTTTAAGTACATTGTTTTTAAGTAGTTTTTTTTTTTTTTTTACCTGTTTTCGACCGATTATTTTAAACGATTCTCTTTATTTTCTTAGTGTTTGATGCTTTTAAAATTAAACATTGTTAATTAATCGATCTGCTCATGGTGAACCTGAGAAAATTTTTTTGACAAATTCTTGAGATATTACATAAATTAAGAAAGATGTTCTTTACTGCCCATAAAGTTTAAACGCTCAGTGATTCTTATTTCAGTAATCATATTATTAAAAAAAATGCTTTGTTTCAGTAAAAAATATTATTATATTAATTGCAGATTAATCCTTTCCACTTTAATTTAAGGCATAAATTCTACGGGAGCTAACAGAAAATTAGAGAGATACACAATACGTTATGAGTGAATTATATGACTATCAAAATTTGAAGTTTTAAAATATTTTGATGAAGAGTTATTAAATTAGGAAATGCATAAAATATTTAGTTATTAAAATTTTAACGAGCATTAAGATTGGCGAACCGGTTGGTCGCCAAAGGCGGATATTATTTTATAAAATAATTTATAAAAACTGAATTAGAGTATGATATACGAATTTACATGGGAAATTCTAAAATTCTTTTAATATTCATTAACATCAAATTTTAATACAGTGAAGTTGAGGAATTCTAAATAGGTCACAATAAACATTTGAATCCTCCAAAAGTTTAGGAAAATTGGGTACTGGAACTGCATCGTTAATTTTTAAAATAGATAATTTTTAAGATAAAAAAATGACATTTTAAAATACAGCTTTTTTAATGATTAAAATATAATTAATAATAGAGAAGCAATTTTATAAATAAAAATATAATTACAATTCAATTTCAATGATTTCAGAAAATAAGTCATTCTGTTTCATAATTATACAATACACAGCCTTTTAAATTTAACATGTGTAAAGAAAAATTTCAAAATAAAAAATACAATTAACGTCCAACATGTCAAAAAAACTTTTTAAAGAAAATCTTTTAATTCCTTTTAGTTGGATGCATAGTAGGCATTGAATCTTCTAGTAAATTAAGGCTTTAAGAAACCATTCGCTTACATTCACAAAATGCAAATGCATTTGATAAAAAAATACCATTTTTAATTTTATATTAAACTAGCCGCCTTTGGCGACCAGCCGGTTCGCCAGTATTACCGCTCGCTACAATTTTCAATTAAATATTTTAAGTAACTGGTCTCTTAAAGGATTCTCAAACAAAACATTTTTAATCTTCAAATTTTGATAGTCATACCAAACTTATACTGTTTAGTTCGTTTCGTTCAATTTACTATATATATTTTGCTAATTTGTTGTCATTTCCGGTAAAACTTCAACTTTAATTTAAATGATGAAATTGCAATTAATATAAAGATATTTTTAAATAAAAACCAAGCGCTTTATTTTATTTATCATCTTTATTGTTATTTATTAATTATTATTATTAGTGAATGTGAGTTTTGCAAACAGAATCGCTCGGTATTTAAGTCTTATGTTAACTACAAAATATTTTTCATAATTTATGTAATATCTCAAACAATAATTCAACAAAAATTTCTGAGATTCAGCATAAAATTCAGTTTTTAGTTTTGCTTTCAAAAAGATTGAAATGAAATCAATAATAATATTTTGTTCCTGCCTTTAAATATATTTCAAAAATTATGAAGTCTAAATTTAATACAGTAAGGTATCATATTCTGAGAAATATTCTGGACACACCAAATTTTAAATAAATGAATGAATGTTTCTATTTTCCACGATCAACTAAGACTTATTTATGAAGTTTTAAATGTTAAAAATTTAGAAACTCTCAGCATTTTCATAATCTTAGTCCAATTAATCTTGAGAAACCTGCGCGCTGATTGGCGTATTTTCTTTGAAACGATCGATGAAAAATCTAAAATTATCCTTTTTTTATTGAATAGTGATATTCGAATTTTCATAAATCAGTCAGTTTAAGTGATTGGAAATTAACTCTTAAAAGTCAGTGATTTAGTTAATTGGAAATTAACTCTATGACCACCATAAAATCTGTGCTTTCTCTTGTGGTGTATGCATTCTCCTTAATATCCGCTCGAATAAAACATCACATACAAAAGTACTACATAGAACAAACACATCAAAAGTAAACATAATATTTCAATAGTTGCCAAAAACAAAAGAGTTAAAAATGCAATTAATAAGCAGACGATATTTAGAAAAGTACAGATATTTAGACTGGAAAATGAAATTATCTGAAATTAACCACACGCGCAGACGATATTTACAAAAGTAAAAATATTCAAACCTGAAAAGGAAAATATATGAGTTATTCCATCAATAAATGCCATAAATTTGTTTATATCTTCATTATTTTATGAGTCATTAAACATCAAAATGGGTCCGGGACTAAATAAATACCCTGTATAGAGAGTGTAAAAGATCATAAAATAATTTTTCTTGAATTTATTTTTTATAAAAAATAATATTTCATATTTGTTTCATTTCCTAAAGACACGTGCCGAAAATTATATTTTTGTAGATTACATTTCCAAAAAGATTTAATTTATTTTTAATTGGAACTTTAATCAATGTGATGGCAACACTTTGAAAAAAGCTTATTTTTTCCCATGAATGCGAAACGTGCTTAATTTTAATTTTTATTTTTTACGAAAAAAATTATTGAAAAACATAGTTAAAATATTTATTTAAAAATTCATTAAAAATAGAAATTTAATTTTGAGATTAAAACATTAGTATCATTTAAAAGAAATTTTTGATCTTTAACTTGATGTAAAAATCTTTTTTATGCGGTAATATTTTCGGAAGTTATAGCAGAAACACGTCAAAATTTCGCTTAATTTTTAAATAAATAAAATTCTAGTTAAAAATTCGAAAAAATAACTCGCAGATGCACATTCCCGGCCTCCAAGGTATACACGTGCCAAATGTGGTAGCTGTAGATTGAATGGTCTGGCCTGTAGAGCACCAACATACACACACACACACACACACACACATTGAGCTTTATTATAAGTATAGATATAGATGTATTAAATCAAAATAAACTCGAATTATAAACAATATATTATTATTATATTAATGGGAAATGCAACATATAATGACGAAAATTTTGTATCCCTACAAATTTTAAATAAAAATAATAGATGTTGCTCACTTCAAAGATATTTAGAAATGAATATCTATTTTTATAAAAAAAATTCCAATTTATTACATTTCATAAATGTATATTTCTTCCATAAATAGCATTGAAGTGAATATAATACAGAGCTCTTAAA
>JAPMOR010094650.1:311756-334419 GCA_026543865.1 Argiope aurantia | reverse complement strand
ATATTGAAAGCAAATTATATAAGTTTTTTTTTTTCATTAAATGCTTGAACATTTTTTTTTCATTGCCTCTTCCTGAATTTGTATGTTTAATATAAATACAGTGTCTCACCAAAGTTATGGGACACTTGTGCTTTACAAAAGGAAACTGTAATAATATAAATTAAAAAAACATGTACAAAATTTTTGTGGGTGTGTTTCATACTTAAATTTAGTAACAATTATTTCAAAACATACATTTTGTCAAAATATTAGAATATTAATTTAATAAAAATACAATTGTTTAGAACGGAGCAAAAAATAGATCACATAAGTGATGGGACACCATTAGATATGCAACAAAAGTCGTCTGAAATAAGCAATAAAAATATTTTTGGTGGTTTTAGTTTTTACTCAAAAGCAATTGGCAATAATTTATAAAATCGTCTGCAGTATTTCTCTCCAGTTTGTTTTGGAATTTGTGTTTTTTAGCTCTGTGCAGCCATGAATGCTAAACGAAAAGAAACTTCGCCTGAAATTCGAAAATTAGTTATTAATTTGCATATTGAACGTGGAAAATTTAGTAGAAAAACTGCTGAAACAGTTAACTTGAGTCATTCAACAGTTTTCAATATCATTAAACGATATAAAAAGATTCATATTATTCAGGATAAAAGAAGACCTGACCGACCATCAAAGCTATCCAATGGAATAAAGCGAATTATCGTTCGAAATATTAAAAAAAATCCAAGAAAGAGTGCTCCTAAAGTTGCTGCTAATTTACAAGCATTATATGGAATAATTGTTAATCCTGAGACTATTAGAAGGGTAATTCGATCTGCTGGATATCACGGTAGAGTAGCCAGGAAAAAATTCTTCGTAAGTGAAAAGAATAGAAAACTCAGACTAGCGTTCGCAAAATCCAACATCAATAAGAATTCTGATTACTAGAATAAAGTTATATTTGCTGATGAGAGTAAATTTAATATATTTGGTTCTGACGGTAGAATCTTGGTGTGGAGAAAACCCAGGGAAGAATTTCGCAAACAGAACTTGGTGCCAACAGTAAAACATGGTGGAGGAGGAGTTATGGTATGGGGGTGTATGTCGTTCGCTTGAGTTGGTAAACTTGTTTTTATTGACAGTATAATGGATCAGTGCAAGTATATTGACATTTTAAAGCAAAATTTGAAATCTTCAGCACGAAAATTGAATCTTCATAACGATTTTAAATTCTACCAGGACAATAACCCCAAGCACACTGCTTTGAACGTTAGACTCTGGCTGCTGTATAACTGTCCTGAAATAATAAAAACACTACCACAATCTCCAGACTTAAATCCCATAGAGAATATTTGGCAAGAATTGGAATCAAGAATTCGCAAACACACCATTTCTTCAAAACAACAATTAAAATCGGTGCTTCAAGAAGAATGAGGTAAAATCACTCCAGAAATCTCAAAAAAAATAGTCGAATCCATCCCAAGAAGATTAAATGCTGTTTTAAAAGTAAAAGGAAATCCAACAAAATATTAAAACCTTTTAAAAAGTAAACTTTTTGAATAAATATTTGATGGAAAAGTAAGTGTCCCATCACTTATGTGAGCCATTTTTTGCTCTGTCCTAAACAATTGTATTTTTATTAAATTAATATTTTAATATTTCGACAAAATGTATGTTATATAATAATTGTTACTAACTTTAAATATGAAACACACCCCAAAATTTTTTGTACATGTTTATTTATTTATTTTATTACAGTTTCCTTTTGTAAAGCACAAGTGTCCCATCACTTTTGTGAGACACTGTATGTTATTTCTTTTTCATAAATAATAATTTATAATCACCGAACGATTCTTCTACTTCGCAGTTTTTTTTTATTTATAATTTTTTTTAAAAATTTATTAATATTAGTAGTTAGTTCCATTTGTTTTCATACATGTATTCATTGATGTCCACAGAAAATATTTATGAATTCTTAATTATTGCATATATTTACTTCCACTTTCCCACGATTTTACCGGAATTTAAAATAATTCTTTAAGAAATCAGAGATAATTGGCTCAGAAAGGAAACAGGATTCTTAAAACTTTGCATTCATTCATTCACACTCAGAGTTTGAGGTTTTCAACATGGAAAAAAATCGTTTGCTTGGTATAATAATTTTAGGAAGTTGCTTCTGAAAAACTTCAAGTTTACGAGATAAAAATAAATAAAAAAAAATAACAAAATAATACAAAGCATTCACTTGAAAAGTTAATTTGTGCTCTTTTTAAAGATATTTATAGATGACAGTCGAGAACATTTGAGCGCCTATTTCGCAGAAAATTTTCATTAGAAGCAATGTTCTTTTGTGAAAACATATGAGAAATTGAAAGCATTGTTTTTTAGTACAATTATCTATGCATTTTTGGTTTTTAAATATGATTAGATTTTGTGAATTTATATTGGAAATGGTGGATAGAGACAGCATTGAAGGAGTGAACAAAACCTAAAAATGCATAAATAAATAAATGAAATAATCAATCAATGCACAATTTACTGATTTAAAAATGTTAAATATAAAATGTGAATACGTCTAATCCTATATTATATGTTTTTTTAGTCTTTTTTTACTTCAAATTAATTTATCCATTTTGGAATGGCGATTTTGCTAAATCTTAAGAAGTTAGAAGAAACATTTTCAGATGATAAATCTTATAACTAGCTGACCCTACACTTAACACTACACCACGCCTCCATTTCTAGAGCTCGTGTGGCTCTGTTTCGGTTTGGTATAGATGTAGGTGGACTTTATTAAACAAAATTACTCAGCAATCAATTTGAAAGACACAAACAAATGGCAAAATACAAATACGAATAACATAGCAAGAAATTATAAAAACTAGAATAAAAAATATTTTGAGTACAATAAAACTGGATGAATGAATTTGATAATGTACAGTATGAGTGAAAATATAAAGGAATTATAAAAATCAGGTACTTGAGGAAGGTTAAGGATATATTATGAATTAAAAAAAACCAGGTGTATTAAATGATGCCCTAAAAATTTATAGGTTAGTCTAGTTGGATCAATTCTCCATGATCAATTAGGAATCTAGTCATGTTTATGATTCTTTTATTGGAGGATGGATTGTTAAGGACTCTTTTGTACCAAACACGTTCTAGCGAAGATGAGGGGTTTTCAGAGGTGCCATGAAAGAGACCATCTGCGCTGTGGTATCTACTTTTCGAATGTATACTAGAGGTGATCTAATCGTGTAGGTGGTCTTTGATGGTCAAATGACCATAGGTGACTTCTGACATACCTAGTGTGTATAGGAATTCTAAAAGTATCTTAGACTTTGCTAATTGGGATGGTAACTGTTACTGTACTTCCGTATTTCAGATTGATTTTGATTCACCCTGACCATATTCTCTCTGATTAATATTATGCTTAACAGAGACTTTCTTGAAAATTGTTTTTATTTTTTATTTTATTTTATTTATTATTTTTTGTGTGAAAATTAACAAAGTCTTATTGAAAGATATAGTTGCAGATAACAGATTTGTAGTACTTAATCGATTGCAAAAAAAACTCAAAATTGTGATTTGTTTGCCGTGATTGTGGCCAGAAGAACTGTAAAAGAAATGTTTTCTTGATTGTGGATTTGAAATTTAGTTCAAAATCTATCCCCTATGTCTAGCAAAAATAAGGTGCCGGTTTTATTTTGAAAGCAAGTTGATTGCTGCCATCGATAAAAGAGAAGTTAATTTCTTTATTGCCACCATCTACTTTTGTGGTTTTATTTTTAGAAATATTCATTTCTACTTTATTTATTTTTACTGTAAGAACTATTTACCAATAAGTAAAAGGAACAATCAGAGACTTCTTATTTAAACTTTTTTTAGTCTAAATGCGCGAAAATCAGTACAAAATTGGGAGACATCTGGGAGAAACTGGACATCTTTAAAATTCAGAATAAAGTCAAAATTCAGGACTGCCTTGTCTAATCTAGGATGTCTAGCAACTTTAATTTAAATAATATACCAGCTTTTTTTATGGCTATATTCACAGACGCTAAATGGATGTTGTAGCACTTATTAGATGGACAAAAACTGATGCTTTACTACAATAACTTTTCATTCAATCCAAAAATTGTGAAACAAAATTAAAACAAATCCAATCAGTCATTCTACAAAGCATATGCAGTGAAAAACTAGATCAAGCTTTAATGAATTAGAAACCTTGTGCTTTGTTATATATTTCCTCGCTAAAAGCGTCACCGACCTATATTCAGTTCTTTCTTTTTTAACGCTATTATCGTGCATGATTTTACATTGTTCTTTATCGGTATTTAGTGCCCATGTTAAGAACAACAAATAAATAAACAGGGATAAAATAAAAACCTGTCCTTTTTTTCTGACCCTCGCGTGTTGTTATTTAGGGGTTTTCCAATATTTATCCGACCTAGTTTTTTGTTTTCTTAACATACATGTATAAGACACTTTAAATAACTTTCTGATTTGCTAATGCAGTGGAATTTGGGATAATTGGAAGCTAAAAGACTCAAAATAAAAATTCGATCTATTGAAAAATTTGAACTAAGAATAAACTGAGTCTAAGAAAATGATAATCTTTCAATTAAAAATATCAGCAACAAATTGCTGTTAAATTTATAGCAGTTTCAATAAACATTTTGTAAATATTAGCCTATTAATTTCTAAAAAGTGAAAGCATTAATTTAATTCAAAAAAGATACTGAATTTGTATCAGATATTGATAATATTACACGTTTATATTAATAAATAATATAAAAGTGTAAATATATTTTTGTTGTTATATAGTTTCAAATACTTTTCTCCTACACATTAGTAAATAATTCGAATTAAAAAAAGTATTTTAAATTAAGTTTAAACTTTATAAAATTAGCTTTTAAAAAATTCACCTTCGCAATTTTGCATGCATACATACATTAGAATTACTCATAAAATTACCGGCAAATGTCATTAGTTGCATTTATTTAGCCAAATCAAATAATTCTACTAAATAAGTTTCTTCAATCGTTACAAAAGCATAACAAATCGATTTGTTTCATCATTAAGTAAAAATAAATTTATTATGTTTTTATCTTCTTTTTTAAGAAATAAAACAATTTTTATGAACAATGTAATAAAAATATAATAAATAAATTGTTATCGCTATGCCCAGTTCCAGAATGAACAGCATTACTAAGTTTCTACTATACAAATATATACTATGAATCGCATTGCTATAGTCTCTAATATACAAAAATTGTCCTGCAATTAAGTGACTCAGTCACTTTTTTTTTACCACGTTACCGAAATCCTATGATGCTGGAGAGTTGATTACATTTCCACCCGATGCATGAAACGGTATTATCTGTTACATCTTCGATTAAGAAACCTTACTCTATTATGAAATTTCCCATGCTGAGGAAAATGCTTGATTCTAGTTAATGCCCCATCTCTCAGAGTACAGTTTAAATAATCTTTCCCACGTATGTTTCGGATCTGGATATTATTAAATCGTATTTAATGGTCATTTTACAGAGGTATCCAATTAGGTGCCAAGTGTCTTAAGAAGTTAAGTTTTTGTTAAGATGGCGCGTTCTTCATTAAATATTTATTTTTAGTTTGGTTCATACGAGAGTTTAAAAGCTGCCTGAGATGTCACATAATGTGAACACGATTTCTGGACTTCTACGCCATTACAAATTTCAGTGTCAAAATCCTTTACTCAATGTGCAAAATGGTCTCGAGTGGAAGATTAACAATAAAATACCATTCCAACAAGCATGACTTCTGGATTTGTACGCCATTACAATTTTCAGCATCAAAATCCTTTATCACGACATTTTAAGCAGATTATAGAAAAGTATTAACAATAAGATACCATTCGAATCAACACAATTTCTGGACTTGGACGCTATTTCAATTTTCAGCATCAAAATCCGTTATTATGGTACGCTAAACAGATTAGAGAGAAGTATTAACAATAAGATACCATTCGAATCAATACAACTTCTGGACTTGGGAGCTATTACAATTTTCAGCCTCAAATCCTTTATCACGATATACTACAAAGAATGGAGAGAAGTATTAACAATAAGATACCATTCGAACCAACACGATCACTGGACTTGGATGTCACTATAGTATTCCTTTAACATATTACGCTAAACAGATTCGAATGAAGCCTTAACCAACCAAATAACGTACACAATATTTAGAGAGCGACGAGATTGAAATGTTTTCGTTATTGACACACTATGTACGACAGTTCTGAGATCTTCTACCCAACATATTAACTTGTCTTCGATTACAGAAAAACCCTCAAAAATTTCATTTTGTACTCCTTCATTCTCATGAATTAAGAAGATCTTCTTTGACATATCACGTGCCCACATCGCGTGACACCCTTATGATTCGGGCCTGGTCGGAAGTGTCTGCGATTTGGGCGTTTCCCTTGTTGGTCAGTCCTCTGTTCTTGCCCCTTCTCTCCATACATAAAGATAGGATAAGAGGTGAAATAAGAACCCTCAGTGGCGTGATAAGGACAGTTAAGACTCGTGGCCGAAGTTCATTGAACCTTGGTCACTCTTGTCGAACATATCGTCTATCTTTAGGTTTGTAGAGTGGCGGAACTGTTAAAGGTGTTTAATTGGGCCTTGGACATTGAAAAGATTTAATTTTTAGAGTAATTAGACTAATAAATTGATTGGGTTACCTTGAAAGATCTATTTCACTGTCGACAATTGTTTAATTTATTAGATTGGGCAGTGTTTCAATGGCTAAATTTTTCTTTGATTTTTCGAAGAATATGTAATTGTGATTTATTTCATAAAAGGTCATGTATATGAAACGATTTTCAACTTTTTATTAGTTTTCTATGTTTTCAAATGACTTAGCATCAAGTGATATTTAAGAATATTAGTATTTTCTTGCAGGGTTCATTTGAAAACAGATTTTGCGAAATTGCTTCATTTTTAGGGCTTGTCGATGTTCAAAGTTATTTTCATTTAAAGGTCAAATTTAATTAGTCACCTTTGACGACTAGTTTATTCGCCCATATTATTGACTTTTTTAGGCGGTTAAGTCGTTAACTAGGTTGAAAACATAAATTTGGATGAAAATTCCGATTTTTTTTTTTTTTTTTTTTTCAGTTTTAAAAAATAGATACATTTCTGTTTCCATCGATATCTTTATTTTGTCTGTATGCGAATTAGAAACCAAATTATAGCAAACTATGAGCTTTTTCATATTTCTACTGAGCGAGCATCGCCCGTCATATCTCAAAAAATAATCAAGATATCTTAAGGAAATATATAATTAGTGCCCGTTATGTTATTTTGAATGTAATGAACTATGAATTGGAATTTGCTCTAGAAGTGAATTTATGATTATTTAATATAAATATTGTTGAAAAAATCCAAAATTTCATACAAAATTTCCTATATTACACACAAAAAATTTGTTTTTGAATATAATTTTTAAATAATGGTTAGATACACTCTAAGATATATTATACACGTAATATTACAAAGAAAAATATAAAAAAATAATGCAATAACTTTTTTCTAGAACAATCCCAGTTTTCATAAATAAATGCTAAAATTTACATTAAAATATACTTTTACGTCAAAATCTTTCTGAACCTAGTCGAATGTCTTAATATGGAATGCAATATAAAAAAAAAATTTAAAAAAATAAAAAAGACATCTAACTTATTATTTGATATGATTTCAATTGAATAAATTTACTGCAAATGAACGAGTTTATATATAAAGAAATAAAAGCGAAATTTAAAATCCTACTATGGATTGGTAAAAATATGCGGTTGAATGTTTTGACGGATAAGTTTGAGATCGAACGTATCGTTTATAAACATTGTAATAGATAGTGTCTCAAATTTGTTTAAAATATTATTTAAATAAAAAGGAACTATTGTACGCAAATGAAATTAATATCCTTAAAAAGGTAATTTTTTGAGTTTTAAATTAATATAAAGATTATTTTTATTAGATAAATGCTTGTCCATAAGATATGAACATCAATTTCTGTAGACAAGTCATAACATTTACTTTAGGGACATTTAAGCCTATTTTTGCATTCGATTAAACTTTCTGTTTGAATTCTCTTTCTTGATTTTTTTCATATCTCCTTTGCCCTGACTGAATGGTCATTTGGGTGACACGGCGAACCATCTCTAGAGTATTTCTAACAATATTTTGCTGTTGCCTTAAGTAGCTAAGAGAAGCGTTGGATTAAATGCAGTTATATATATGTGGGACAGGATGTACTTCCTTAGAGAGAGGTTGTGCCGTGGCCGGTGATGGTTTCCATGTGCCTTCCGGTGGGTCGGAATAGTCAGTTTGTGATTATTTCTGGATCAGAAAAATACTGTTTCAGGTATAAAACTTTGCTATTCGATAGGAAAAAAAGGTAAATTGCAGAAGATTACAAATTTTATATACTGAAACATTTCGTAACATGTCGGCATTGAAAAAAAAATAGTAAGATTTGTTGTTCTAGATTTCTGGTTAATTTTTAAAAAGCAAAAATAAAGAGACGGATTGATTCTATCAAAATTCAAACAGGAAATAACAACATCCAACAAAATGTTTTTGTCACACATGATCTACAGGTATTGAATAACTTTTATACTCATCAATTAGAATTTGTCAGGTTTGTTAAAGTGTAATATTGTAATTGTTTCTCCAATATTTTGAAGTACTAGAATTTTAAAATTTGCTCTAGTTGTATAATACTCAACAATAATATTTTCAGATCTAAATAATCAGATCTAATCAATCAATTTTAATTAAATTTTGATTCCATATGAATGACGCCATGCGGTGCAGAGTTTAAGGAATGATTGATTTTAATATTCCGTTACATTTATAAGAATGACTAATAAAATATATAAATAAGTAAAAAGATATAAGTTAATAATAATAAAAATTTTTAAACAATTTTTATTATACTAAAATATATAATTCATACTTTTTAAAACGAAATACGAATATCAAAATAAAGAAAGAGGTGCTAAAAGTTAAATTATAATAATAAAACTAAATAGAAGTTCATTCAAAATGAATAAAACAAGAAAGAAACTTTATAAATTCATTGGAAATTAAAATATTTTATTTATAAGATGATTAAAGTTGCCTAATTTTTAGAGTAATTTTATTATTTTGTTTTGACATTCACATTTTCAATTTAAAAAAAAAACTATATTTTTGTATACTAGTAAAAACAGGTGTTTTTAAAAATAATTTATATTATTGAATTATTTTTGAGGCATAGATTTTAGTTTTCCAACTCAAAAATTTGTACATTGATTAGAAAATGCAAAACATCTGAATTTCGCCTGTTCGCACGCAAATGCTCTATTTAAGAAAATAAAAAAAAATGAAGCAACTCGGCGAAATTAATTCTGGGAAGAATAGTTTTTGGTCACGAGAGTAAGAGGAATTGTTTCCATGTTTCTCAGATTTCGTGTTGAAATGTAATTTGATTTGAAATTGTATAAAATAACAAAATAATAAAGTTACTTCAGAATTCGTATTCGTAATCATTTATTTAGGAAAGTTAAAATAATCATAGTATGTTAATTTAAAGTTTTGCATATACATAAATCTATAAAATCGACATTTTTTTTAAGGATTATTTTGATTTGCTAGGAGTCTATGTCTAAAAAAAGCGATACATTCTTTATTAATTTATTATTTAGAACTATTATAACTATAATTGATTAAATGTGTGCTAATATTATTGCTACCGAAAAATCATAAAATACGTCCGTACATTGTACGGTGAAAAAAATCAACAAACTAAATATCAAATAAAAACGCTTTATTCAAAACGAATACACAGAAGCAAAACACAACCGAAACGTACACACTTTCGGTAACTAGCAGCACACAAGCAGAAAATCGCTGTTAAATAATTGAAACAGCATGAAGCGCCCAGAGACAGATATTACTCAACTACTCGCTTGAGCTTAATTCAATTACTTTCTCGCCTTTGTTTACTCACTCTCATCTGTGCTTTCCATTTGTCATAGTTCCTATGGCATGGTATCGAATATTCTAGAAGGTTATCGTAGCTTTTCTTCTAATAGATATCACCAAAACTCCAGCAATTTCAGGAACTCTTTATTCCAGCGTCAAATTCTTCGCCAAGCCCATTGATTCGGCATCCATTCAACATCATTTAGAGCTGACTGTAAAAGTCTAGAGTTATAAAAAAATGGATTTTAATATCAGAACGATCCGAATTTATAATTTAAAATTCAATAAAAATATCAATTAATTTAATTAATAATTAATAAATCAACTTTCCTAAATCCCTAATTAATCTTTAAAATGCAAATAGAAAAAAGTCCTTTGAAAAGTGCTTTCCTACTTTTCACATTTTGGGGAAATAAGATTTGTTTTTCCTATTAATCACTCATGTAATATCCCGCTATCTTCTTCTTTCATTTATATCTATATTTATACTTATAATAAAGCTCAATGTGTGTGTGTGTGCTGGTGCTCTATAGGCCAGACTGTTTGACCTACAGCTACCAAATTTGGTACATGTATACCTTAGAGGTCGGAAATGTGCACCTGGGGTCCCTTTTTTTAAATTCTTAATTAGAATTTTAATTATTAATTAAAAAATAATTTTCCCGCCGAAAAAATTTCTTCGTTTTCCCCACCGCTAAATGAGTAAGACTTCAGCAGAGGCGGAGGTAGCAGGGGACCAAGGGAGGCAATTGTCCCCCGTCGGCGAGAGATTGTGAGTTTTGTCTGCAAAAGTCTTCACCACTTTAGGATGATTGTATAGAGTTGCGCATCATCGAACATGATTATTTAAAAACCACCTTAAAGTTAATATATTGTAAACTTTCCAAATATCCAAGTAATGGTTTAAGCAGTTTGACAATATTTGTCAAAATAATCTACAGGTGCCAGCTCAATAAGAGGACGTATTTTACAAACAATTTTTGATAAACCGACTAAGAACTGAATGCAATTGGGACCTTAAGTTCGCAGATTTTCAGGCATCCGATTCAAATATCGTTCATTCAGCTTATAATTTGCACTACTTTTTGAAATGCAACCGAGAAGGTAACAAGTGAATAAAATATCAACAAGGTTATTGGCTCATTTTGCGGACAATTTTTGGTCGGTCGACTATGAACTCAATGCGGTGATTGTTCATGTATGTCTGCAGTATGATGTATTTCAAATATTTGATTAAAATGTCGTTCAACGAGCTTATAATTTGTCCGACAAAGTGAAAATAATATTTACATTCCGCTGACAATTTTTGGGCGGTCGGCTATGAATTGAATGCAATGAATGTTGAGCACTATATCTACAGATTTTCAGACACCTGATTCAAATGTCGTTCATCAAACTTTTAATTTGCGCTACTTTTGGCAATATAACCGACAAGACGACATGTGAACAATATATCGCATTTTACCGAACAATTGTAATCGGTTGACTAAGAATTCACTGCGAGGGATGTCGACGATGTTATTTTCAGTCTCCTTATTTAAATGCGTTCATTCAATTTATAATTTGTACTTTATTTAGTAGAATAATCAATAAACTGGCAAATGAATAAGTTATCGCATTTTTTCCTACTAATTTCTATCTTTCGGTTAAGATGTTATCATAAGTTATGGAGAAAAAAATTGTTTTCATCGAGTAGTCCGATTACCTGCCAGTGGAATTATAAGGGAGATTGAAGCTTTTATATTACACATGAATACGGCGATAGAGTTGGTTTTCCTGACTCATCATTCATATTCAAGTTCTAAAATAAATCGTCATCTTTTTCATCTAATTGTTACTTTCTCGGTAACGAACTATTGATTTTTTAAAATCTATTTCACTATGAGAATTGTTTGACAAAAATCTAGTTAATGGTTAAATTAAATTTCATAAAGCACTCTTGTTATGCATGTTAAGAAGAGTTATTTAACTATAGCCAAATTATGTGAATTCAATATAAATTCCTGGAATAAGTAAATTGCGTAAGTGTAAATTAAGTTAATTTCACAGTAAAATATCTGTTTAATACAGTCTAATTTATCATACTGCAATTATTACACTAAAGAAATAAAACCGACCGCAATTGACGACAAAAATAATATATGTGGTATGATAGCTTTTAAGCTACACTAAAAAAAATTATTCAATTGTGCATTAAATTTGTTTAATAAATGACTACCTAAATTCTTCATATTTTGCATTCAATATTATAACTATGTAATTGAAAAGCGTAACTTTAAATTTTTTTTCTCCTATTTTTTGTCTTTGTGGCAAAGACTATATAATTACAGGTTCTTTTAAATTTTTAATAGACTTTGGATACGGATGGCTTGATAAAAAGATAATTAAAATAGTCATTCATAGAATATTTATATATAACATATTAACCCCTTGATATACGAATTTACTTAACTTCTTAATTAAAGGGCACATCGTTTTTGGGACGATTATTATTATTTTAATCCTTAAAATAATAAAAGGTATTTGAGATAATGTTGGATTTTCAAGTGATTTGTGCATTTTAAATTATTCAATACTTTCATTTAATTTCTGATTTAAAATTAAAAATTTAGCAATTCTATGCGCGAGTCAGACTTGTCATTGTATATGAAGGGTTAAGAAAAATCAACACATGTAACTGAGGGAATAAAATTAACTTTTTGACCGGCTTATGGGCTCATTTGCAAAACTTCGGGGGGGAAAAGTACTTAACCATAAGAACGCATGACTAAAAATGAAGATAGAGGAGTACTATTCAAGATATAATTGTTTCCTAATAAAATGCATTGGTTTGTTAAACCTAAATATACATTGAAGAATAAATAGATGAAGAATCTAATGTTTAAGTAGTCAGTTTTTCACAAGAACTTTTTTCAGTTCTTGTATAAAATATTTCGTTCATATATTTGCAAAACATTTTTTCCAACCTTCATAAGAAACAACATCGTTTCCTTTCCGCATTCTAAATTATTCATGTCCGAATTTTAGTAAATTTTTGTTGAGCACACGCACTCATTCGAAATGTACCTGAATTCCTGCTCGTTGGTCCATTTCTTATTTAAAAATTATTTTAGGTAGGGGACTACTTTTAAAAAAAATCATTTTTTTATTATTATTCTGGATTTCTAAAAAAGTTTCTTTTATAAAACATTCTGAATTTAGTTTCAGTAATCATATCATATTGCTTCTGAAATAAAATGATAAGAGCATGCATTTCTTCATTAATCGTGACATGTCATTCCGGCACAGTTTGTATTTCTATCTATATACAAAATCTAGAATGAAATAAATTAGATATCAAGGAAAGAGTCTCATAAAAGAATGGACTCAAATATTGACAATCTTTTGATGGTCAGGGGGAAAAAAATGAGAACATTTTTTGCAAATATCTTTAAAAAATTTGAGTGAAAGCAAGGGTCAGCATCTGAATAAAAAAAAATTATAATAATTAATTTAAAATAATAATACTTAATAAATGATATTTAATTTTTTGTTAATTAAGTGTAAAATTAATAAAATCAATGTAATTAATTAATGTATAATTAATTATTCTGTGTTAATTTGAAATCAAATAAGAGAAATTGCGTTTGCCCCCCTGTCGGAGTTGCCTTGCCCCCTCGTCGGCAAATCTCAGCCGCCGCCTCTGAACTTCAGTTTTTTTTCCCACGTTAATGAGGCTAGACTTAACATTTTTTGACCGATTATTTCAAACGATTCTGTTTATTTTCTTAATGTTTGATGCATTTAAAATTAAACATTGTTAATTAATCGATCTTTGAGATTCATTCTGAAGTACTTTTGAATTAAAATAAAACAGAGTAAAGGAAATTAAAAATTTCTAATCTGCATAGCGTTACCCCAACTGGCGTAGAAAAATTCTCGATTTTGCGTTACCATAACTGGCGTTGAAAATTCACGCATGCGCATTGCGTTCTGATTGTTGACAACTATTTTCAACGGATGCGGACTTGATTTAAATTATTTTTAGGTTAGTTGTATGCTTTGTAATTAAATTGTATTTATGTTAGTTATATATTTTTTGTATATGCTTATAGTTTTAAGTACACAGTTTTTTAAGCAGTTTTTTTAAACCTGTTTTCGACAGATTTTTTAAACTATTCTCTTTATTTTCTTAGTATTTGATGCATTTAAAATTAAACATTGCTAATTAATCGATCTGCTCATAATGAATCTGAGAAAAAAAATTTGACAAATTCTTGAGATATTACATAAGTTAAGAAAGATATTTTTTAGTGCTCATAAGGTTTAAATGCTTAGTGACTCCAGTAATCATGCTATAAAAATGCTTTGTTTCGGTAAAAAATATTATTTTATTAATTGCAGATTAATCCTTTCCACTTTAATTTAAAGCATAAATTCTACGGGAGCTAACAGAAAATTAGAGAGATACACAATACGTTATGAGTGAATTATATGACTATCAAAATTTGAGTTTTTAAATATTTTAATGAAGAAGCTATTAAAGTAAAAATTACATAAAATATTTAATTATTAAAATTTTAAACGGGCATTAAGATTGGCGAACCGGCTGGTCGCCAAAGGCGGCTAGTTAATAATATATTTAACCTTCACATATGAATGATATAACATGATAGGGAAGTAAAAAGATCTATTAATTGATTAGAATTTCCTATTATTAGTCCTAAAATGATAAAAAAAATCCTAATGAGTTATTCGAATGAAACAAGAAAAAGAAAGTTGTAGTTAAATTTTCTGTATCAACTACAAATAAAAGGTATAATTAACGCTACATTCTATTCTTTACATGCATTTTTTTAAATAACTATTTGTACAAACTTTAAATAACATCGAATATTATAAAATTTCTTTACATCATTCATAAATGAAAAATAAATAAAATGCTCTGTTTTTACTCTTTGCAAAGAAAATTATTTTTATTCGGTCCTTAAAGAGTACTGTTAAAGCTATAGAACCAGTATAATTAAAGTTAGTCAGTATAATTAATAGATAATTAAGTATAATTAAATATTATTGCTAATAATGAACAAAAAAATCACTAATAATTTGTAATTTACAGAAAAAGTAATTCCAAACACATATCACCTCCTTCCCACCACCCTCGAAAAAAACCATCTTCGAATATTCCCAAGTAAGATCTTTAATTTTAAAAAATTCATTAACTTAAATAATTTATTAACAGATTAATTAAATTGCTCAATTTCAAACAGTAAATATAATAAAAAATAGTTATTTGAATTTTAAAGGGCAAATATACAATCTCCGAATAAACAACTCGCCAAGGATGACATGATCGTTTCAGTAAAAATGCTTCATTCACTCCAAAATGTAATATTTCCTAACTATTGTACGCCAGTGCCATACAAGGCGTTCTCTGGCATGACAAGTTTATTAGAGAGTGTGCGAGAAAGCCTATTGATTACCTGGTATGCCTAGTGATAACCCCTCCCTCTGGTTATAACTAGGCATACCAGTAAACTCTCCTCTTAATATTTTGTAAATTCCGTCATCAAAGTTTCACCGCACGCAAAACATAATAAAACTTTCGCTACAAAACCGCCAAACAAAACACAAAAGCTATCATAAACCCTTCCTATTTTTTTCGTCCTTCACTTCCGTGTGAATAAATCCTAGTGACAGAAAGATCTAAATATATAAATGCGAGACTTATATGGCGGAAATGACACCACATCCACCAAGCAAACAGAAAATATAAAATACGAATCGTATGCACCGCACAAAAATTTTAGAGCATACCCTATAACCTAGTCTCTGTTGAGAAAGGATCGACTCTTTTCACTTCCTATATTTTACGGTGTATTTTATAGAGCTATCTTTGGCACTTGCGGTGGGCGTTTTTAAATTACCTCTCTGCCATGGTCTGGTATTTTTATTTCTCTAACACGGAAGCAAAATCTAATCACGACTGCGTATTCATAATAATGTGTCCAAAGGCATTGACCACAAAGTTAAAGTGCATTGACCTAGGAGGAGTTTTGGCCTACGTGACCAGAATGGCCCCATCGTCATTTGTTAACAAGGAGTCATAATCTTACGTAGCAGTTATGGGCACAGTTACATTTACGCATTAAGTAGCTTGATTTGTTTTCACTCGAGATTTTATTGACAGTGAATGGCACTTTTGTTTCTCTGGAAGTCGATTCGTCCATTACTAGTTACCGAATACTGATAGAATGATAAAAAACAAAAGATGTTGCGTGATACATGATATTAGTTGATATAGTTTATTATGGAGCTTAATGATAAAAAACACTCCAGGAAGAATTTTTTATTAACTTTATGCCGATTATTTGACTTTAAATCAAGATGAACTCTGATAACTAAAATTCCATTTATAAAAATTGTTCGACTGTAATTCTTTTTATTCTTGTTTAAATCAAAACTTTATTAATAAGGAAAGTAAGTGACCGTTGATGGGTTGATACTGAATTCGAAATAACTTATTGGATGAGAGATATAATATAAGCTAAGTACATTGCAATTGTGTTAGTTTATAGACTTTATTATATTTAGACATAAAAATAATCTTAAAAAAGAATTTTTGATAGCTTATAACTCTTTTTCTACGCTTAAACAACATGATCACAAATATGTAGAAAATTCTATGTTCAAAAGTTGAAAGAATATTCTTCCTATACCTGTTGCTGTTGTGCAAGCGTTTGTTGATAGAGAATATGGCGTAGACAGATATAAATGTTGATTGGTAGTTATGTTTAACAAAATTTAGATGATAGAAACAGAAACAAAATTATCTTATATGGCACATATTATAAATCGATGAAAATGTTTGCTGAATTCTTAAAAAGAAACAAAATACTGAAATAAATTTTAATTAATTTCAATGAATCTTATATCAATATAATTAATAAAGATATTAAATATGAACTTCTTAAAGTTAAAAAAATATTCTATCACGATAGAAGAATTTACAAAGAAAATTAAAAGAACAGAGGCAATATATTAATGAACGATTTGCATTGGATCAAATAAATCCTTTTTATTTATCAATATTTTTTAATTAAAAAGAATGCAGAATATAATATCTAAATAATAGAACATGTGAATCTAAACCTCTTCCTTGAACGATTCGTTAATAAAGTGATATTCAGGGCGACAATATACTTAAATCTGTACTCAAAATAGAAATCTATATCTATATCTATACTTATAATAAAGCTCAATGTGTGTGTGTGTGTGTGTGTTGGCTCACTACAGGCCAGACCATTCAACCTTTAGCTACCACATTTGGCATGTGTATACCTTGAAGGCCGGGAATATGCACCTGGGGATTATTTTTTCGAATTCTTAATTAGAATTTTATTTATTTAAAAATTAAGCGAAATTTTCACGTGTTTCTGCTATAACTTCCGAAAATATTACCGCACAAAAAAGATTTTTACATCAAGTTAAAGATCAAAAATTTATCTTTTAAATGATACTAATATTTTTAATCTTAAAATTAAATTTCTATTTTTAATGAATTTTTAAATAAATATTTTAACTATGTTTTTCAATAATTTTTTTCGTAAAAAATAAAAATTAAAATTAAGCACGTTTCGCATTCATGGGAAAAAATTAGCTTTTTTCGAAGTGTTGCCATCACATTGATTAAAGCTCCAATTAAAAATAAATTAAATCTTTTTGGAAATGAAATCCGCAAAAATAGAATTTTCGGCACGTGTCTGTAGGAAATGAAACAAATATAAAATATTATTTTTTCTAAAAAATAAATTCAAGAAAAATTATTTTATGATCTTTTACACTCTATACAGGGTGTTTATTTAGTCCCGGACCCATTTTGATGTTTAATGACTCATTAAATAATGAAGATATAAACAAACTTATGGCATTTATTGATGGAATAACTCATATATTTTCCTTTTCAGGTTTGAACATTTTTACTTCTATAAATATCGTCTGCGCGTGTAGTTAATTTCAGATAATTTCATTTTGCAGTCTAAATATCTGTACTTTTCTAAATATCGTCTGCTTATTAATTGCATTTTTCTCTCTTTTGTTTTCGGCAACTATTAAAATGTTATATTTACTTTTGATGTGTTTGTTCTATGTAGTACTTATAATAAAGCTCAATGTGTGTGTGTGTGTTGGCGCTCTACAGGCCAGACCATTCAACCTACAGCTACTAAATTTGGCACGTGTATACCATGGAGGCCGGGAATGTGTACCTGGGAGTTATTTTTCAAATTTTTAATTAGAATTTTCTTTATTTAAAAATTAAGCGAAATTTTGGCGTGTTTCTTCTATAACTTCCAAAAATATTACCGCACAAAAAGGATTTTTACATGTAGTTAAAGGTCAAAAATTTATCTTTTAAATGATACCAATGTTTTAACCTTAAAATTAAATTTCTATTTTTAATGAATTTTTTTAATAAATATTTTAAATATATTTTTCAACAATTTTTTTTCGTACAAAATAAAAATAAAATTTAAGCTGCACGAGCAGCACGTTTCGTATTCATGGGGAAAAATTAGCTTTTTTCAAAGTGTTGCCATCACATTGATTAAAGCTCCAACTAAAAATAAATTAAATCTTTTTGGAAATAAAATTTGCAAAAATATAATTTTCGGCACGTGTCTGTAGGAAAGGAAACATATGAAATATTATTTTTTCTAAACCTTTAGTAAGTCACAGATCTGCTAATATGGTATAAATGGAAAATGATTATATTTTATGTAACTTAATTTAATAAATGCTCTAATAAATAACGAATTTTTGATTTTACATTAAGCTTCTGCTGTAGAAATTACGAATAACAAAATGTTCTTGAAACACTAATATTTTAAATAAAAAGAGTTAATTTCCAATAAACTAAACCAATCACTTAAACTGACTGATTTATGAAAATTTGAATATCACTATTCAATTAAAAAAGGATAATTTTAGATTTTTCATCGATCGTTTCAAAGAAAATACGCCAATCAGTGCGCAGGTTTCTCAAGATTAATTGGACTAAGATTATGAAAATGTTGAGTTTTTCTAAATTTTTAACATTCAAAACTTCATAAATAAGTCTTAGTTGATCGTGGAAAACAGAAACATTCATTCATTTATTTAAAATTTGGTGTGTTCAGAATATTTCTCAGAATATGATACCTTACTGCATTAAATTTAGACTTCATAATTTTTGAAATATATTTATAAGCCGGAACAAAATATTATTATTGATTTCATTTCAATCCTTTTGGAAACAAAACTAAAAACTGAATTTTATGCTGAATCTGAGAAGTTTTTGTTGAATTATTGTTTTAGATATTACATAAATTATGAAAAATATTTTGCAGTTCACATAAGACTTAAATACCAATCGATTCTGTTTGCAATACTCATATTCAGTAATAATAATAATAAATAAATAACAATAAAGATGATAAATAAAATAAAACGCTTGGTTTTATTTAAAAATATCTTTATTTTAATTGCAATTTCATCATTTCCACTTTAAATTAAAGTTGAAGTTTTACCGGAAATGACCACAAATTAGTAAAATATATATAGTAAATTGAAAGAAACGATCTAAACAACAGTATAAGTTTGGTATGACTATCAAAATGTGAAGATTAAAAGATTGTTTTGTTTTAGAATCTATTAAGAGACCAGTTACTTAAAATATTTAATGGAAATTTGTAGTGAGCGGTAATACTGGCGAACCGGCTGGTCGCCAAAGGCGGCTAGTAATAAATAAATATATATAATATTCCATTTATTTTGTTAAGAATTCTTCAAAATTATTTTTTTTATAAAATTGTTTTTCTACAATTCATTCTACATAAAATCTTTTATTTATTCAATTCATTCAATTTTTATTTCTTCTTTAATATTTTATAAATTTTAATACGTTTGAATTTAATAATCTGAATTATCCACATATAAACTCTTTGATTTTTTTATTTCAATTACTAACTAGCCTTATTTCACTTGAAAATTCTTCTGGAGAAAATTTTCATTCAATACGTGTCTGTATTAAATGCACAAGTTTTATTAAAAAAAAGAAGAAAAAAAAAAACTGTCTGAAAAACAATGTTGAGAAAAAAATCATTTGCATTTGTAGAGACAATATTTACATCATTTATTATTTATCTTTCATTTCTTTAGCAAAATCAAATTCTTTTGAATTGAAATACTTTTACGTGTTGAGCCCATTCAGTTGGGAGTTCACTATTCCTACTTAATGGTTGAACCTTCCAAATAGAACACCTTTTTCCCCAGTGCTGCGAAATTTTCACTTCTTATACACATAATGATCTCATCTTTGTGTAGTCGGAAAAGTATTTTTCGCTAATTTTATTGATTTTATTTAATAAAGTACAACTAGTATTTTTGGAATGTATCGCTATTCTATTTTACCATATTTTCAAAACCAATCTAAGTAATTTGATTTATTTTGCGATAAATGTACGCAGTAAATAAATAATTAATATTTTTTTTATTTTAATGAAATATGATTTATAAAGATAAAAGAGAATGCTTGTGTAAAGAATTTTGATGTCAAACCAGTTGGCGCAAAATTTTTAATTCGAAATTAACTAAAAACCGAACCAAATTATCAGAAATAAGGAATCGTAAAAAAAAATGTAACTAGAAGATTCAAAATACTATTATTTAATACACAGTCGTGAGGAAATATCTGTAACTGTGTAATTCAAAATACTATTATTCTCGACGTATTACCTACTATGTATGCCTTATAATAATACTATGATTATTATACCACATGTCCATAAAATCAATGAAACTATTTTTTTAAAGTTGCTTCAATAATTAAGTATTCGTGTGAAAACACCATTAATGTCTATATGCATACAAAGTTTCTACAACAAAACAATTTGAATCGGTTTGAAATTGTATGCGAGTTGTCTGTTAGGTCACGCGATGCACGCTGGGATCTTTCTTGGTTTCCTTTCATTTTCTACCTCGAAAGTTATGGTAATTTTTGTTTGTGCGGGACCATTCATTTGCTCTTTTTTCTTTTTTTTCCGAATCAAAATTCAGTTTTTCATAACGACTTTTTGGTTAGACCATTTGTTCACTGGCGATTTATGAACAAATGCTTGAAAAAATTGGTAAAACGTCGAAAAGAGATGAATTTTTAAGAACATTAGAACTGAAGAATTCGAACACAAAATGGAACGATTACCTTTGAAAATTTACATAAAATTCTCGTTTGAATCAAATTGATTAGAGATTCGATACTTTATTTACAAAGTTTGTATTTAACTGTAGAAAAAAATATTGCTGTTCATGTAATTTATTTTGTAGAATAAGCATAACCACAGTACTGTTTATCTGCAGGAATATAAATTTTCTAGTAATGAACTCATTTTTTCCAAAGCTTTAAATGTACAAAACAAGTCTAAATCGTTTTTAGCCAGTTCAGGGATAATAAGAATGGACGACTTCTGTAATTCTTATTTCAAAATACCGTTATTTTACATCAAAGTAGTCATAATTCTTGGACTAAAAAAAAAATTTTTTCTTGGTTGTAATTTTTTTAGAAATTCTAATTAAAAACGCTTTTTATAATTTGTTTTGAAAGAAGTCCATTCATGTTCATATGGTACATAGAAAAAGCAAAATACATAATTTATATCATTTCATAAATTGCTATATACTTTTTAATGAACCTACTTTCTGATTTGCCTGTTTCAAAAGTGTCAATGTACCTAATAATTTCGATTTAGTCGCTTTTTAATTTTTTTCTTAATATTTGAAAATGTTTAATATGCTTTATTAAATAATAGATTTATATTAATTTCTTAAAAAAATAAAACCTTAAAAATTATTAACATGAATGGAGACGAAATATTTTTTTCTAAACGATTCTATGAAACAAAAATTAATTCTTTCATTTCCATTTTGACACTTTTCCTGAAATCACTATACAACCAATTTATTCGTTTCTGTTTCGATTCTCTTGTGTTTTTTTCAACGTTAAGGTCCATGAACTTACATGCGATTTGCTGTGTGATGCCAAAAAATAAAATAAAATAACTGAACTAATGTTAACAGAACTTCCGCGGTTAGAGAAACAGCATGAAGTTTCAAATGATCTTAATATCTAGCACATTAAGAGGGGGTGCGAAAAAAATTATTAAGGGGATTCAGGTGCGGTCGAATGTTTTTCTGCCATTTTGGAAGATTTCCAAGCTGATAACCGCGAAGGTCATTGGTCTTACAGTCGATTTCTGTGAAATGTTAGGCCTGTTACTCCACACCGAATCCGAAAAGATCTGGAATGAGAAGAGAAGAGCAATTATTTTATATGATGTAAACATGTTTAAATATAGCGACCAAAAGATTTGTGCTAACTCGACATACTTAAGAAGAAACAGTCATACTTTTTTCACAGTCAGCTTTCTAAAATTCTGTTGACATTGGTATTTTTAACGGAAAAAAAGAGGATATACTTATTTTACGTCTCTTTTCAACCTTATTTATTATGTTGAAAATCGAATTAGGTCACTTCCTGTATGAATCAAAAACTTTCCCCTAGAATTTTTTTTTAAATCTCAATAAAAAATATTGAAAAACAAATATATATATATATATATATATATATATATATATATATATATATATATATATATATA
>JAPMOR010094650.1:281141-311656 GCA_026543865.1 Argiope aurantia | reverse complement strand
TATATATATATATATATATATATATATATATATATATATAACATCAGAAAACTATATTGTATAATATAAGGAAAGTACATTAAACAATATTGGGAAACTAAATTGTACGATGTAGGGAAATTACTTTGTGTAATGTAGAAAAACTATATTGTTTAATATAGAAAAACTACGTTGTCCAATATTGGGAAACTACATTGTATAAAAATTAAAACAAAATACTGAAAAATGTAACAAAAATCTTACATTTTACAGTTTTAATACTGTACAACAATATTGGGTTTTTTCATTTTACGATAATATACAACATAGTGTGCTACTAGGGAAGCTGAACTTCCATTTTCATGACATACTAGCCGCTTTCAGGGACTATCTATTCCCCCGTGGTATTGATAATATTAAATTAATTAAATCAATGTATTTTGGTGAACTATATCTTATAACACCAAATGCAAGTGCTCTTTTAAATTATGCTTGCCTAATAAATAAAGAATATTCTGATTGGTTAACTATACTCACAAAATGCCGCAGTTAATGAGTGAAACAGTTCCAGTTGTTGAAACAAGAGGCTGTTCAAGGTCTTATTTTGAGATACAGTTGGAAAATAGAAATCAGTATCGTGATTGGGTTAGGGGGTACTCTGAAAACTTTCTTCCCTAGAAAATGTAAAGTGCTGTCTTGTTGAGGTTTTTCTCAAAAATGAAGAATGGAGAATATTGGATCATTGATTATATATGCAAATTTTCATAAGAAGTAAAGATTGACGAAATCGTAACGGTTTTAATTATTTTCAATGTACACGGGAAAATATCCTTCATATTATTTTTATTATTAACATCCCTTTATCTCAACTAATGCAAAACCTGCAGTGAGAAATATGGAATTAAATGGATAGTAAGTTTATAGACTTCTGACATAGTATATTCAGTTTACAATAAAACGCATTGTTTATTTAAGTTACAAGAAAAAATAAAACACAACAGACATTGGCAATAAATCGCCAATTTGGCGATAAGCGAGCCTAAAGATAAGAACGCGGACTGCCAAGCCGCGCTTTCTCGATGCTATTTAATAACGTGATTTCAGACCAATGAGAGCATTCGCTTGCATGATTCGTATATTTATGTTATATTGTAACTGGGTATGAATAATAAATTCTACTTTTTTCATTTCTCATTGCCATTTTCAGAAATTCAATTTTCATCATGGACGGGCAGTTTCTTCATACTTTTTTTTTCTCATTTATAAAGTTGACATATATAAATTACTGGACTTATAAGTTGTACCTTTACCTGTATTACTTACTAGCTGCCTTCGGCGATCAGTTGGTTTGCTGGGATTAATAGTTACTAGAAGATTTAATTACACGTTTTGTGTAACTTGGCTTTCATGGTTTCTTTAGAAAATTATTTTTAAACAAATTTTGTTATATAACTCATACTATTTTAAAGTCTTATATAGTACTGTACATTGTGCTATATATTTCTCCAATTTTCTGTTTATATCTTTACATATAGAATCATATCACAAGAAAGAACAGTAATATTTAAAAATGAACACACTTTAAAATACCATTTTCACCATTATTTAATTCTGAAGTTAAGTTGAACCATAATTGTAAGTACATAATAATTTCTTTATAAATGAATTTTACCGAAATTTACATAACGTAGAAAAATAAGTCGAGTCTCCGTATTCTAATCATCAACAATAGGAAAAAATGCTAGAATGAAATATTTAGTAGCAACCATGAAAGCGAGTTTCATTTCAATGTTAAAATGTATTGCTGTAATATAGGCTTAAAATAATATTAAAAAATTGTTTAAAAATGGAAAAAAATGTACCACAAAAATTAATATTATTTATAAGATTTTTTTTTAATTTAGAATGATGTAAAAATTATTTTTGTGTTATAATATTTATGAAAGTTATTGTGGAAAACTCTGAAATTTTGCTTAATCTATACTTATAATAAAGCTCAATGTGTGAGTGTGCTTGTGTTGGCGTTTTACAGCTAGACCGTTTGACCTACAGCAACCAAATTTAGCACATGTTTACCTTGGAGGGCAAAAATGTGCACTGGGAGAGATTTTTCCAAATTTTTAATTAGAACTTTAATTAATTAAAAAGCAAGCGAAATTTTAGTATTTTTCCGCTATAACTTATGAAAATATTACAGCACAAAGTTGATTTTTAAATCATATTAAAGTTTAAAAAATAATCTTTTCATTGATATTAATGTTTTCACCTATAAATTACATTCCTATTTTTATTGAATTTTTAAAAATATAATTTAATTATATTTTTCAACATTTTGTTTCGCCCAAAATAAAATTAAAATTTACTCTGCACCAGCATGGTAAATAGTTAGCTTTTATTAACGAGTTGCCATCACATTTACAAAAGCTCTGATTAAAAACTAATTATTACTGCAAATTAAATCTAGAAAAATGTCATTTTCAGCACGTGATTGTATGAAATAAAATAAAGAGGAAATGAAATATTTTCTAAAAAATTAAATGCAAGACAAAGTTTACTATGATCGTTTGCAATATCTATATTATTAAAATCAATAAATCAGCTTTATTTAAGGCAAACACGAATTAATACATACAGAATATCCATTCAAATTCGGGCCCAATGGCTAATTTGAAAATCTTTAGTGATAGATGAACATACTATTTGGTACTGTTAAAATACTCTAAATCAAGTGAAGAATTATATTGCATGCAATTTGAGTCATTAAATGAACTGATAAATTAGGAGTTTTAAATTAGTTCATACTCTTCTCTGCGAGTCATCTTTAACAAAATATTCTTGACACACTAATATTTTAAATAAAAATTTAAATATTTAAATAAATATTACTAAGCAACAAATGCTCATCTCTCTCTCTTGCAGAATTGGAAGAAGACGAACAATTCCCTGACGCCAAACCTGCGCAAGCTCCCACCCCGCAGACCTACAGATGATGACGACGATGTGGGAGATGATCCCGGCTGGTCAGCAGTCCAATCCCAGCTCATTCCTTGCCCCGTGTGCGGCCGAACCTTCTTCCCCGAGCGGCTACCCGTGCACAGGAGGGTGTGCAAAGGGAAACCCAGCCCACGGGCACTCAAGAGAGCCGCTTCTCTGAGGGAGCAACCTATATCTTCCACGGAAGGGGTATGCACAATGTTGTATTTTAAATAAAATTATTAATTATTGTTCTGTTTAAAATGTCTTTCTTCATACTTACTGTGTCGTTCTCATATTTTAAAAATTATGCTCAGTATATATTGCCTGCTACTAATTCAGTTGAATAGACGATAACGATGGTAATGATTTGGGTGCTTCTGAGAACTCCACCCCCACCCCCCATAAAAAATCATTCCTTTTTTTTTTTTTTTTTTTTTTTTTTGTAAATCTAGCACATTTTTGTAACGTTTAACTATCGTTTATCAATTATGACAAATAAAGATTTCATCTAATTTCCACCACCACCCCTTTTTTTTAATTCGGGTCTTTCCCTTTAAGTCGCCAGCTACTCTCAGTGAGTGTTGGTGTGAAACTTTACTTTTAAAACGCAGAAGCCAAACGATGCATAAAAGGACATAGAACAAAATCTAACAGCGTGAGCTTGATGAATCATACTTGTACCTTCTCACAGTTGTGGTATGTAGAGCATATTTAGGTGTTGTTGGGATAACAGGCAAGTACTATAAATTCAAAGTGAATAATTATGTAAACTAGGGATACTTAAGCAGCCAAAATACATATTTCATTTTAAAATATCTCTTTTTTTACACTTTATTTTTATAATAAAGACAATATTATCAAAGTTAAGGTATGCGACTACGATCAGGATGTTTTTGAAGAACGGTTGAAAATATATTTTTGAATATTTGCATAAAAATGATTGAAAAATATATATATGAAACCAAAATAAACCATTGAAAAACCAAAATAAAAAATTGATAAAAAAAAAAAGGTTTATTTTTAGCTTACTGCTTTGTTACTAAGTAGGTTTACTTATGAGATGGAGAAAAAAAAAAAAGGAAGAGTGAGTTCGCATAAGAAATTTATCGGCAAAATTCAATTTAGAGTCAAGTTATTGTATAAAACTGTTGAAGATATTTTAGTCACGTTTAAGATGGCAAAGACTTCTAGAGTTCTTTAGAAATTTGCTCTTGTAAACTTCTATTTCCTTAATAGCAATGTTACTGCTTTTTTCTAATTAAAAAAAAAGCTTGTTAAGTGTTAAAAGACAAAGGTCTTTCCGGATATCATAGTTTCCAATAAACCACGGTATTTACTAATCATCTCATACACATCATTTACCAATCATCTTTGCAGTGTTGATATGTGGGCAGCAATTACGTTTGGTTTCGGAATTAAGAATTGAATATAGTTTGCTTTCCTGTAATTGTTCTTTAATTCTTTCTTTCTTATTTTATGCTTTATTACAATATTCTTAATTTTTAACTTCAAAAATTGGATTTACTCGCGTGTAGACGAAGTTCAGTTTTAGAAGAATGTTTTTTCTTTTTCTGTCAAACAGCAGACATTTATTTTAAAAGAATATCAGAAGAGTTCATTTGTCCTTGATTAAAATCAAAACTTTTAATTAATTGAAAATCTCATTGATATAATTAACCTCAAAAATAGGATTTACTCGCCTGTAAGTGTATGTTTACTTTTTGACGATTTTTTTTCTGTCGGAACAGCTTACATTTATTATTTGAATATCAGAACTGTTCATTTGTTCTTGCTTAAAATCAATACATTAAATTAATGGAAAATCTCATTGATATAATTAACCTCAAAAATAGGATTTACTCGCCTGCAAGTAAAGGTTCACTTTTTGATTTTTTTTTTTTTTTTTTTTTTTTTCAAACAGTTTGCATTTTTTTTGGAAATAGAATATCAGAACAGTTCAATGTTTTTGATTAAAATAAAAAATTTAAATTAATCAAAATCTCACTCATATAATTAACTTGTGAAAATATTATAACATTTTACTCTCATTTAGAACGTTAGAAAATTCTTCAAGAATTTTAGCACGTTAGAAAATGAGTGAAAAATCAGTTGTAAAACTTTTGTCTTTATGAATTATTAAAATTGTATTATCAATAAGTCTCATATTGCTTCGAAATGTAGCATTAATATAAACTAAAACCTTTTAATTACTTAGAAAGGAGATAAATGAATACTTCAAAACATAAAGTGATAATATTAATAGGTCATTAGATTATGAAACTACTCTAATGCTATATATTTCATTCGTTATTATTACTATATAAATTATCTTGAGTACAGTTCGAAATGAATTTTAGCTAATACTCTAAAACCTTTATTGCCCATCAAAAGCAAATATAACTGCCACGATGACACGTCTGACCCATATTTCAATCACTCTAGTCAGAGAGAAAATGATGAGCTTCGTGACGACGGGTGACAACACTGTTATCGAGGTTAACGACGGACGGTTATTAATTTTTCGGGTTGTTCTTGCAGGAGGATCAGAAAGCCGCGGCGGTGTACGTGCCGTGCTACGTGTGCGGTCGCAATTACGGATCATGGGTGATCTCGATGCACGAGCAGCAGTGTCTTCGGAAATGGAGGAGGGAGAATGAGAAGTTGCCTGATGAAGAGCAGAAGAATGAGCCGAAGAGATGTACCGAATTGTCAGCAGGTAATGTCATGGACAACTCGGAATACAATTGGTTTAGTTTAGTTTACTTAAATTAACGGCCCGTTTTAAAGCAACACTAGGGCTATTTTGGGCCGGATCTCGTACTTTTGAACCGTGATCAGATGACGTGGACGACACCTAAGTTGGTAACCCCTCACCAAACTTCCACACCACACCAGCGGGTGGACGTTTGGTCCTGACGAATTTACAGCGCACCAGACCCGCTTAAACGATGGTTCTTCGTGGGAATCGGGTCTCGAACCTGAAACCATCCGGCATCGGAGTAGAGATTTTACCACTAGATCACCGCGGCCCACTTTTTGATAGAAATGGAGAGAGAAGGGATTACGCATTATATTAGTAAGCTTATTTAAGTAGGCGTTGTTATGATTTGAATGTATTCAGAAATCGGAAGCAAATTAAAAATCAATAACTAACAAGTAATGAAACTGTTTGATAAATAATGATACTTTTTACACAAGAATGTTTGGAATTAAATTGTTTTTTTTTAATATTGCCACAAAATATATTTTATTGGCACCATAGTTTATAATTAAAACCATCAGATGTTTCTGTGATAATGTGGAAAATACATTATATAGGATAAAACACTGACCGAAGTAAAGGTTAGCAAGAGTTCAGTGTGACATTCTCCATTCTGTAGCTCAGTTCTTAGGAAAGGAATACCCCTCCCCCCTTTTTTTTTTCCAGCAATAAGCACTATTTTTGATGATACAATAGAATATGAGCTACTGATGTGACAAAATATGATGCCTCGTGCAATATTATGCGTATATTATGAATGCGTATATAATGCGTATTTTATTTTACCCAATTCGTTTATTATGAAACATTCAGAGCTTAAACATATCGTTGTTCGGCCTTTTCCATTTGCTCTTCTTTGCTTTTAGAGAATATCCAGCAATATTGCAAAACTTCATCCAAGTTTCGTTGCTTTTTTGTCTGGAACTATGATGACTTGAACTGCACAAATCATTTTAGTCATCCATTTACATCAAATAGCGCCCTCTAACATACACATCAGACGTTCTTCCTGTCTATGTATTTCTATATAAAATGAATTTGTAGACCTCATTTTTCAGTTAGCTGGAAATCCTCCAATAATGAATATTACTGTTGTATTCATGTTTTTAAATACTCAATACACAAGCATCATTTCGCGATAATTGACTTGATTAACCAATGAAATTCTCTTCCAGACGATGACGTTGCAAGCTTAGTGGAGCTTGGAGACAGCGCATGGGAGAGCCACCTGCAGCAGCTCGTTCCCTGTCCTCTCTGCCAGCGCACTTTCTTCCCGGACCGTCTCGGGGTGCACAAGCGCAGCTGCAAAGGTCCCAGCTCCACCAGAAGACCCAGAAGCAACAAAGGAGCATGAACAGCTGCTGAAACTCATGGAACACTTGGATAACAGCTGATATTCAGCAACATGGAATTCTGTCCGAATGAGTGGTTTCGAACAGCAGCTGATATTCAGCACCGTTTGAGAAAGTGTGGAATTAAAAGTTGCATTCATTTAAGATATGCGAGTATTATAAATTAAAAAGAAAATTGCACTTTGAACAAAAAAAAAAGACCTTTTTTAAAGAAAGAAAAATTCTAGTGTGAATTATGTGATGGATCATTCAGTATTGCTTTGTGATTTTGGGTGAAATTTTCAATGTTTGATTTATTTGCGGTAAATATTATAAAAAGTGAAATGATATAGATAGGAACAAAATAAAAATTGTAAAAAATCACCCTTTTGATTTTTTTTATTTACTGAAATGCTTACAATATATACAAGTAACATTATTTTGGTTGAAGCAGAATGCAGGTTGGAAGACATAGAAGATACTTTGTATTTTTAATTTCGTTTTAATATCCATCTCGGGAAAGCAATTGATTTACAAGCAGACGCAGCACGGCACAAAAGCAGAAGTAAGAAAGAAGGCAAAAGGGACGAAACAAATGATTACTGGTCTTATATAACATAGGATTTCCGGCCACGTGCCGATGGAATACATATGTTGACCTTTGACAAGGGCAACGGAAGTATCACTTTCATTTGATACTTAGTTCTGATGGCGCATTAGTTTTACAGAGTAATTAATTAAACTGAAAATGGAATTGGATCACGAAATAAGAAAATATTTTTAGAATGAAGTTACTATGGGCAAAATGAAGATAAAATCTTAGAAATTAATTACATTGAAATTAGAATTAAAATATCATTACATACATCTATTTTTTTTTCTCTGTTAGCAAAAAATTCCCAACAGTATTGTTACAATATATTTACGATATTTTCCGACATTCAGAACATCGGATAACATAGCAAGGATATCTCCGACACCTTTTAGAAGAATATCATATACTAATAAGGTATAAAGTAGAGTTTTGTAAAGTAAATTATAGATTGTCACTAACACTTTTTTTTTCTTTGCAGAAAAAGTCTCAAATTTTCAAGTAAATATTGAAATATTAAGCGTAAATTTTTCAATTTTTTAAATCAAATTAAAAGATTTCCAAGGTAATAAAACAGTGCAAAAAATATGAGACAAAATCATCCAATTTCCTTTTCCGATATCAACCAGCAATTATAAAGAAATCTTTACATTTTTCATCTAGCATCATTGCATTCTCATGCGCTAAATGTAGAATCTTTGCATTCTATATTTAGCAGACACATGTGATTTCTCACATTCTTGAATATGTCAGAAAAAAATCTAGTTATTGCATGTTCAAGATTACAGCCTCCTGTTTTCTATATTTCAATTTTTCTCCTGTTCAAGCCCTTCGCACTTTTGCGCATGCGTCAGGAACCATTTATAACGTCAAAAAAAAAAAAGGGGGATATGAAAATAATGAAAAAGCGGAAGAAGTTTGCATTTAACCATAGGGTTAATCTAGATTATCGCGGAATCTGGAGGCGTATTAACCGTTCATCTTACTACGTATCACCCCTTACCGGAATACAATCTTCGAAAAGTGATTGTCTTCGATTCAGAAACGAACAGTATTGTGATCTTTGTTACAAATCTGCTGAATCTTAACATATAAACTTCTAATGATTGTGAGATCTGAATGATGTTTTTGAAAAAAAAAAATCTCATATCGTCTTACTCAATAATTTGATAAAACGTAGTCATAAATTTAAAATAATAAATATGAGAAATTTTACTAGAACATAATATATGCTCTAAAACGTTCTGAACACCAGCAATCAGTTTATCATTTTTTTTTCTGAAAATCTGATATTAATTCATATGTATTTAATAAATTTACTATTAGAATCGGTTCTAAGCCATTTTAAAACAACAGTGGGGGAAAAAAACGCTGTTTGCTAAAATCATAATATCAATAAAGAAATCTTGGAAATATATTTATAAGACAAAAAAAATCAAAAACACTGGATGCAATGCTGTAAAAATGTTCAAAAAAAGTTCATAAATGATTTAAGAGGCATAATTTGTCATCAAATTAAAAATCAAAATTTATAGTATTAATTTTGAGCATGCTATTTTCACTGCACAATAACATTTGCGATTTTGATTTTGGGTTACATTTGATCTTAAAACACTTTTGAATACCAATTATATAAGCTCATCCTTTGAAAATATACAATTTAGATCATATAGCTTTTTAATGCCTCATAATATAGTTGTGAAATGCACAAATCTCATGTGCACAAGTTTATCAGGAGTTAATAATTACAATAATTTAAAATTAGAAGTAAAGAGGAGAAAGCTGTACTTCGCTCTTTTCTAAGATTTGGCTAAGAAAGGTTAAAGGTAAAAAAAAATCTTTCCCATCCTATTTGGTCAGGAATCAACAGATGAGACCTCTTGTACTTTTTGGTAATCACTAAAGTTAAGTATACTATGTCTTCTTATATTAGCTGCATATAAGCAACCAGTTGTATATCCTCAAACAGATATGAAATTACTGTAGTTGCTAAGAAAAATAAATGAAAACAATGCAATTACAGATATATTATGAAAAACTATGGAAGAATATGCATGAAACACTACAAAAAAAACCCTATCAAAAATACTCTCTACCCAAATTCTCACTCATAGAATGACGACGGTGAACGGGATTTTAACAAGGTTAGAAAAAAAACTAAACAGAATGATAATTCCGCATGAATAGAAAAACACTTGAGTTGCTCCTCAGAACAAAAATTTATATAGGGATTTATTATGATGATAAATTGAGAAAGAATGACTTTAAAAAAAGCAAAGACCTCTGTTATTTATTGAAAAAAAAAATTGTTTAACAAATATTAATAGTTGATCAACAAAATCGTGTTACGTGATGTTTTAAATAAAATTATTTCGCTTGTATATTTAGTCAATAATAAATCTCTGTTCAACAATTTTGAGTAATTTTTGAAAATATTTAAATTTTTTGCAAATATCTATTTTTAAACAATTTGTAATTACTATGTTTAATATTTCAATAAGACATACTACTGATGACTGGGTACCCAATGTTGCAAGGCATGCAGCGCTTAATACATAATTAAATCTTTTATTTTAAGCACCTTTCACCTGTTCTGTTCTGTGTACACGAAGCATCCTAAAAGAAACTTTCCCTATGACATCATAGTGTTATTTAAAAATTAACTATCTAACCTTCTTTTCACAATACTATAAAACTTTCATGCAAACAACATAGACATTAAACAGAATTCTTCTTCGTTAGGTTTCAACAATAGAAAAAAGTGACATAATTAAATATTAAATGAAGCACAGAAAATTGTTTGAATTTCAATTCAAACATGAAATCTAGTATTGAAAACTAACACTTTTTTTTTTAATTGCCAAACTTAAGAGAAAATTTGCATGACAACTAAAATAATATTAATAATAAGGCAGTTTTTCATATTTTAGGAAGGTGCAAAAATCAATTTTCTGCAACAATATTTTGGAATATATTGTAGTTGCTGAATTTTTAATTAATTATGAGATGCCTTCTCATCCTTTAAAGTAAATTTAAGTTAAATTTGGTAGTTCTCGGAGTAATGGTCAGTCCTGTAGAGTGGCATCAACACATACACATTCATTTTTATTACTGGTAGAGATGATAGAAGAGAGAATTTTTGAATGAAAAATCAATAATAAAACAAAAATCAATAGCATAAGAAAAAATCAGTATTTATTACTAAATGGGATTAAATGTACACATATAATAATCAAATATTATACATATCTCATTCAACAGTTACAGCAGATTTATCAATCATGAAGAACGAAGCTAGAGATTTTAGTTAGCCATTATAATCTCAGTTTTTAGTACACTGGGGCGAGACATCGAAGTAGGGAGGATTTCTTTAAAACCACCATGCAGAGAGGTTTCACAAAACACAGTCGAAGTACTTCCCTAAAGAGATCTTGAAAAGACATCTCTGAAATTTTTTAGAAAGAAAAAAATTAAGAGTATTTTCATTATATTTTTTTTAATGAAGATAAATTTTGACAGTACATGGAACAATTCATGTAACAACTCAATACTAAATAACACAATCTTTTATTCTGTTTTTTTATAAAGATTTAAAAGTCACATTAACTGAAATGAAATCCATTATAATTGCAGCCATTTCTTTATACAGAGTAATAATTATTGTCATTTTAACTGTTTAATTTTTATTTTTTAAATATATCAAATATTTTCAAATATTTATGAATCACATTTAAGTTTAATTTAGTTAAAATATAATTTTGAAGCAAAACAAGGATTATTTTGAATAGGTTTGGAGATTTCTAATTTGTTAGCAGAGAAAGATGATGAAATTAGAACTTTTTTTTTTTTTTTGCATAATACATTTGTAGTTAATGGGCATCCATTGAATTGCACAGCCTGCAGAACATGCAATTAAATAATGTTCCAAAATGTATTAAATTCTATTATAATCTCTGGACATTTATTCTAAAACAAAATTTCAGAATGTTAAAGAAACGTCCCCAATTATCAGACAAAAATTTCCTTGGTATATAGTGTCATAAGAATTAAAAGTATCTTCAGATCATAATTAACAGCAAATTGGCAATCGCAAGAAAAACAGGTATATGAGTTAAATTTTTAAAAATTTTCACATAACTTTAACAGTAATGAAATGGACAGGTAAACAGTCCATTGCATTAACATAATTTAATCATTGTCAAATATTCTAATAATAATCTTAATACATACAATTTATGAAACCTAATTGATATAGGACAGTATTAATTACTAACAAATGTAGCAAGTATCTATATATCAATATAATTACAGAATTATAAAGAAGATTTCAATGATAAAACAATATTTTTTCCAATAAATATTTCTTTTCTTTCTAATTTTTCTACCCTCCTTTTCATTAATTGTTTTTCCAAGTTTAAAATTTCACACAACTAAGATATGGTATTTTTAGCGTTACTTATGGTTTAATTTTCTCCCCAATATTATGAGTAAAGAAATTTCAATTCTAACCAATCTGCATTCACATATTTTTACATTTAAAAGGATAAATTGACATATAACCTGTATTTAGGTAATTGCAATGAAAAAAATTAAGATGATCTGAACCTCTATTTCAGTATTTCTCATCCCATGGTATGCATATCTCTCCCAAGAGTAAACAAAATGGTATAATGATGGACTATTGATCATTTGAACCTAAGAGAAGAGGTATTGAAACAACTGATATTTTCAATTCAAGCTATATTTCCTTTTGAAAAATCCATTTTCATTTTCAGAATAAGATTTTAAATTATTAAGTCATGCCTAATAACTTCAAGTCAACTAAATGTCAAAGTCAATTAAATGTGCTTATATATATAAAATATGTCAGCAATTATACATACGATGGGACGGGCAGTGTATGGAATAAGAACACATAGGTCGAGGGTGGTATAGCAACTTGACATGCATATATACAATAATTAAAAGAATGAAAATTATTATAGTGAGAGCCAGTTGTAAAATTATAAATATATATATATATTCAAAATAATTAATATGTAACAGATATACATGTATTTTTTATTATAGATTGTAAAGGGAAAAACTGGCGTTGCTGAAAATTTTGGGGGATTTAAAATGGTAATATGTTTCTAATAAAATAATATGCTCCAAAATTTGCAATTAAAATTATAAATAAAATTTAGATCACTGTTTGTTTAAGGAGTATCTACTAACATCATCAATAACTTTGAGCCAAATTCGATAGCTCTAAATCCAATAGTCCACTCTTTTTAAGTCAGGCATGATGCAATTTACAGACAATTCATAACATCATCATTTTAAAAACTGCAATGATGCTTGAACAGTAAATCTTACATATCATTTAACATTAACATTATATCATTTAACATTAACAAAAACTACAGAAGATAACTTTGATGTACCTAATAACGAAGGCCTGAAGCAGCTTGATTAAAAGTTTGTTGAGCTGCTTGAGAGACAGCAGTGGCTGCAGCAGTCTGTACCTGGGGATTGCGCATTACACCAGATGCCAATTCCTCTTGCGCCTTTGCAAAGCTAGCAGTTGTTCCTCTGTACATGCGATGAATCTGGAATATATAATACATAAATATGATATTTGTCTTTCATTTCAATAGATTTCTCAGGCACTTCTAAAAGTATGATCTTAACTAATGTTGACCATACTGAATCACATGAGAAATGATAGTAAGCATTTCACGATATTTGTATTTCAATCCTTTTAAAGCTAATAAAACCTCAAAACTAATGCCTTTTGAGGTTCAAAATTTTTATAACTGGTATTTTTTAAAGGCTGAAATAACAGAGTTTTTCCCATTATACCTTAATCTGAAACAGAGAAAAATTAAACTGGGTAATGAACATAATAACCATGATCAAGGTGACATTGATTATAACTTGCTGGGTTTTATGTAGTGTTTTTCTATTTGTGGCTAGCAATAATTGAAATGCAAATAATTGCGGATGTTTGAAGTCATCAGATGTTGGTGAAGCATTGTCCTTACAATTTTGAAATACTATTGGAATGTAGATGCAAGCTTAAGTCTGTGGATTATTTAACTTAAGTAATATTTAATAATTTTAACAAATGGATTTAATTTTCGACAACAAATTTATTTTAAAAACAATTAAAAGGATTGTCTTCAGGCCTTCCTGCAGCATTTAATACCATATATTTCAATGTATGAAAATATCTACTAGTTCTGACACAGAAAGTAACCATTTCAAAACATTAATACCAGCCTTACATTTCCTAACCACTCTGCTTTTGCCATTTCTAGAAACAGATGATACCACCACTGGATAACAGTTTTAAATGCAGCACATTATAAGCAAAAAAAAAAAAAAAAAAATGCTAGCATTCAAACTCAGTAAAAAGGATAATAATTTTTTTTTTTTTTTTAAATATGTAAGGTTCAAAGAAACATGCAAAAAGTAAAATTTATCAAGGTTAAAATATTTTAATACTTCAATAGCAATCTGAATTCTATATTATGTAATGGAGTCATATTTGTATTGTTATTTTTTTCTTTTTGTACACTTGATAAAAAAAAAACTATTGGTTTAAAAATTCATTTCAAAATTAAATATTTTAATTATTTTTTATATTCCTCAAAAAAATATTTGCATAGATGTCTATTGTTTCTGTCGAAAAAAGTTTTAAAAAATTATGCAATGCAGAATAAATTTGGATCAATTTTATTCTACATTGTTTGAATAAATTTTTTTAATCAAGCATGGCTAAAGGAGTACCTTAATATTTTTTTTTTAATTCACTGCTGGTTCAATAATTGTTTTTTAACCTCAGTAAAGTGTTTAACAAAAAAAAAATCAATTTTATATGTAAAAATATAAAAATATTATTTTGTAAAAAATTATTCATGCAAAAAAAAAAATACTATTAAACAGAATCACAATCCTAGATGAGGCTTTAATAATAATTGTTTTGCAAACTCTACAAAGCAAATTAAATAAATTAAAATAGATTATATGTATTATGATTGTATTTATAAAAGTAACTTCATGTGTTTCTAGATTATATTTCAATTGCTTTTAAATATAATAAATGGGAATTATTTAAAGGTAATCTAATTGTTGCTTTGATTATTTATTAATCAGATACTACGCACAAGGAAAAAAAATTTTTGAAGCAGGTAAATACAGAATTCTGGTATTTAAATGTGCAGTGATCAATCTTCAATTAAATAACTATCTAAAACCGCTGCATTGTGGGAAGGACAATAGGTATATATTGCCCTTCCATAAAAAAGCAATTAATTAATTAACAGGTATGAATTGCTCTTCCATTAAAAAATGTAATTAATCTATTTGTCAAATAAATTTGTAAAAACATGCAAATTCTATGAATTATAAAACATTGAGTCTAAAATGTATGCTTAAAATGAATTCTTAAAATCATTAAGGTATAACTAATTACAAATTTATAATATAATTGGAATGCTAATTACTTATTTATTAAATCAAGTTATATATTTCATTTCACAGGTCCTGTAAAATAATAATTTTTGATGCCATATTTGTTTAAATTTCATTATCCTTTATCTTAATTAAATACTTTTATTAGTACATAAAGAGAATATGAATTAATAATTAAAGCTACTTTTTTGGGGGGGAGAGAGGGATTTTATTTATCTATTTTTTAATGATACACAAATTTAAAAAATAAAAAGTTTTTACAAAAAACACAATCTGAAATAAATGGGCTGTTTAAGCAAAAAATTTGCTAATGATATGAAACTATACTGACTAGGGTCAATGATTGTATTTCAGCTTTTCCCGGTACAAATGCAAAGTCTTTGTGCAATTCTCACACCCATTTTAAATTTTTATAACACAAAAAAAAACAGACGATATTTTCAATAAATGCCACTAGTACTGTTAAAATAAAATTCCCATAAGGAATCCAAAGAAAATCCTTTGTCCAGAGATAGAAAGAACAAAAATAAGTCATCCCTTTTTGCTATCAGTTCATAAGGATTGGAGCTATGAAGATTACAAAGTATAGAAGATAATGCAATTGATGAAAATATTCTAATAAAATATCACAGGCTTAAGTTAAAAAGCAGACAAAATTAGATTTTAAAAATAATTTTTAAACCCAAGGCCATTTTATGAAATGGACTAATTGGAAAGTAGCAGACTCTTTATATTTGTCCTAAAAAATTCATTATATTGATTTCATTTTAAACTATAACAAAAATTATTATTAATTTAAATATTTTAAAAAAAGGGATTAGGTTTGGTAACTAAACCACTATCAATTTGGTAAATTTATATAAGCATATATTTAGTTTTTAAAATATTCAGTTACTTTTAATATTTATAAATTTAAATAAAGATATCAACGAAAAAAATAATTGTGAAAATGTAAATAAGGTGTAAAGTGAATGTATACAGATAATATATAACTGCTATATTAATTTATATTATTTAAATATAGTGAATTTGATTACCTGAATAATATTTTTCTTATTTCATCAATTAATATTTAAACAAATTTAATTTGTAAAATGTTAAACAAAACACAAGTGTTTTATATGTGTTATAATATATTAATTTAAATAGTAAACACACTACTACTTTTTGAGAAAATATATACAAAGCAGAGAGAAAAACACTTTTATAATTTATCAGGTAAAATTAATCATACATATAATCAGGTTAGATGGGGAGAAAAGCTTTTTTTTAAAAATAAATATTTATAACTATTTAATGCATTTTGTTAGGTAGATACATTTTTATATAAAGGCAATTTCATATAAAAAGGACGGAGGTGTAATGGTTCGGAAGGGAGAATAAATTTAGCTTTTGAATTCTCTGCTTAAAGTAATTCATGAGCTTAGAAATTAAATGATTTTAGGAAATTTATGCATCTAAATAACAATTTTAAAAACTCTTTTCAAAATGTCTTGATACTACCAAAACAACTCAGGGAAAAAACAATATTTAAGAAGCCTAGCTTTCTATTGTATATTATTGTTTTATTTCAAAAACAGCCCACAATATTTAAAGAATTTTATAGTGTTTTATACGCAAGGTTATTTTTTTGTTTGATGATACTTCAAATACTGCTGCCCCATTAAAGAAATAATAATATGTAGAGAAAAAAAATGGGCAAAATAAACATACCTTTACAAGCATATAAAAAGACATCATGGCATAAATGGCCCAAAGGAATCCTATGAAAATGGCAATAATTCCAACAGTATAATTGCTGACTGCAGAATCTTTTTTGCTTAAAGTAGTGATTCCATTCAGCAAGCCACTAAAAGAAAGATAAATTTGTTTAAGTGAATCTATTTGAAACATAAAGACTACAAAAAAAAATAGCATTGCAAAAGCAAAGATAAGGAACTTAGCATAGCTGATTTTTATTACACTGTCAAAGTCTAATAATAAACATTCAACTGTAAATAATTCTAAACTCAAACCATGCAAAATAGTAATTATTTTAGGTCTTAAGCTTTGTGATTTATTTATGAGTTTTTATCATGAAAAAATTATCAGTTTTTATTATGAATAAACTAGGAGTTTTTATCATGAAAATATTACATATATTAATTGAGTATTAGTTTTCTATATAATTCAGCAAAAAACATACCATGAGCCCAGATTTGGAATGCCAACAGTATAGAAAACAGCAATCAGGAATTGAAAAAAAAATACAAAGAAGAAAAGCATGAAGTTAAATGAACTGTCTGATCTGAAATAAAAACACAGATTCAGTAAGTGCAAAATAAATTCAACATTTTTAACAAAAATTTAATGCAACAAATATCATTAATTGTTTTAATGAACAATCATTAAATAACTTTATTTTTTCAATGAATAAATTTAATGACTAAATGAAGCTCAATTTTGATAGATTGCAATGGTTCACATAACTCAGACATTTCTATATATCTACTAGAATCTTAGCCCCTAGAACCTAAAACCAAGCAAAAAACTGATTTAAAAAAAGTTTAGATATGCTTATGCATATCGGACTTGAACCAACAAGAGATATTCTGTGAAAATTCGCAGGTGATCATAGATCAAATTCATCTAGTTCAAGGAAGATATGAAATGTTTATTTCCTTATAACTCTTTTCCTTAACTTAAGACAGAAGGATTCAAAATAGATAAATAATTGCCTCATTGTACTGAACAACTTTTGTATTCACACACATACACACATTAGATGTAAGAAATAATTACTTTTTGATAAATTCGCAGCAATATATAATTAGTTCTTAATTTATCAAAGGTACAATTGCCATGTTTTGAGTTTGGATAGTTTTAGGTTTATGACTTGATTCTGTTGAAATTTGTCATATATACAAAACTCCATACTTGGCACTTAAATAAGACAAAAATTCAATGTCAGCTTTCAGTCTTTTTTTTTTAATTTAGAAAATTCATCCCCCTCACTAACAAATACTTCTAACATCACTTAAAAAGATGAAAGCATGAAAAAATGCAAGAAAGTTCTAGGAAGATTAAACATAATTATCACATAAAATGCATGAAAATGCATAATTATCACATGAAAACATAATTATCACTTAAAATGCATAATTCTAAAATAATTATTCTACTAAATTCGTTCTGTATATTTCAAAATGTCATACGGTGTTAGATAAATTATTTTCGATATTATTAGAATTGAAAATAAGATATGAATTACCTGAAAGCTTTGTACACTGGACGAAACCAACACACAAATGACATAGGGCTGAACAAAAGAAAAACCAATATTGAAATTCCAAATGTGGTTCCCTCACCATCAGCTATGAAGAGAGCTAGAGCTCCAAACATGTTCAGAAGGAGTAGACATGCATAAACTGAAAAAGCATTCAATGAATTTAATGATTTGACAATAAAATAGGATTGAGAAACTTAAAATTATTTTGAAATAAATTTTTGAATAATTATATTTTATTTACATTTCTATATTATGGAAGATGATTCTGGGTTTAAAAAAATTTAACTCTATTGTATTCTTATGGATGTTGATAAAAAATGGATGGTTTTTTTTTTTTTTTTGCAAAAATTGTTAGTAGAAAATAAAGAGTTCCTCGACCCTAAATAAAACAAGTTTTTTTTCTCCCATATATTAAGAGCATCTAAATAACAGTGTAACACCAAACATCAATATAACAGCAAAAAATAAAGTGATAATAGTAAAATATCTAATTCAACATTTTACATCATATTGAAACATTAGAGCAAGGTATCAAATCAAATAATAACACGGGCCAAATAATATCTAAGTTTTTGTAGGCAGCAATATATATATTTATATATTCATAGAAACAGAAATTTATCTGAAAAAAAAAACAGCACATTAAAAAAAGAACAAGGAAAATGGTAATGCATTCTTCCTGACATTTGGCATCTCGTTCTTATTTGCAGAGATACCTTTCTGTCTTTCAAAACTAATCTAAGGTGAGCAATAATAGTTAGAAGGTGTACCCATGCAGAAGGGCTGTTATCACGTTAGCGCATTGCATACGGAGCTCTGCACACTCCCAGCGCCCGCACATTTTTGAATATTCTAGAAGTATACTTGGCAAGCAATAGGATGCATATATGCACATTTTTAATTTGCATTTCGTATTATATTTACATAAAATACTGTTAAATATTACTATATATTTTATACATTTATTATATAAGATTTTTTATATTTTAACTATTATTTATTTCACAGACTTGAATAATGTTTTAGAGTGCAATATTTGGTATAGCATATTCCCTTGTTCACTGGTGTTTGACACGATATGCAGCAGTATCTTGTTTTAAGATATTAAGGACCACTCACGAGTTTTCTCATGTTAATATGTTAAATATTTGTCTGTGGCCAATTATGCATTAATTTAAAAAAAAAATAGAAAATGAGATATTTTGTAGCCCGACTACAGGCTTTGGCCAGCTTAAAATGAGAAATCTCGTGACCTATATGCAATGTGTTAACAATATCCCAAATTTGACTGTCATAGATTAAATATGAAAATTACTGTAGAAAATATCATGTACATTAACATTTCATGAACATTAAAATCAAAACTAATAACTCAAAATGGTTATAGAAACAAATAGTGGTCCTCTGACAGAAAAAATGCAAAAACCAAACAATAGAAGAAAAAAGTACGGATCATTCCAACCCATCTTTTGAGGAGAGAATATAATAAATCAATATAAATATAAAAGAACAAAAATGGAATAACTCAATTCAGTACTATGGTTAGAATCATAATACCATGTTATAACCAAGAATAAAACAATATAAATAAAATGTCAGATTTACAGTCATATAAATAATTTTTATTCATAATTATATTCAGCAATCAATAAACCCGTCAATTTAACCAAACACACACAAAAAAATTATCTGAGTTGCTTTATACTAAAACAGAAATTGGGATTTGCATATCTGATAATAACAGTTAAAAAGGAAAGATATTCTAAAAATTCTACCCAACATTACAGACAATACTGGTTTATTCTGTTGTAGATTCTGTATCTGTAAATCTGACTTCTTTTTCTCAATGAAAATAGCATTAATAAATACTAATAAAATGGAAATAATTTCATTTGTCAATCTTACAACACTTTGGAATCTGGCTGTAATATTTGTAAATTTCAGGCATTCAATTTCACAGGAGTTTGACGATTACCTCCATTTAAGTAGTTTAGGTACTACTTGTGATTTTTTAATTATATATAATTAGGAATTTTAAAAATAAAGCTAAGTTTCATCAATTATCTTTATTTTATTAATTTAATTAATTACTAATAAATTATTATTTATTGATTATTGTTATTTATCAATTTTTTATTTACACATTATCATGTTTGCTGACCCACAATATTATTTGTGGACGGTAAGTTTGACACCATAGTATTAGAATATTTATGATTCAAGAGTACTAAAAATATTTAGGATACAACTTTTGTCATAAATTTCCAAAGAATCCAGTGAAATTATATTATTTCAACAAAAACAATTTTAAATACTTACAAATCCATAGATAATACATGATTCTAACTGTTTTTTGGTAAGTATCAGGAATTTCAACACTAATATCTTGATAAAAACAAGGCCCAACGCAGCATTTTGCAGGTAATGGGGGCCAATTTTTTATGCTACCTGAAAAAAATATAGAGCCATTTTCATATGGGTAAACAAAAAAGGTTGAGTAATAAAAAAAAAGTACCATTTTATCACTCTATATGAAATAAAATATCAATAAATTTATTCTGTCTTTTATATATTTAGTACAAAGCATTAAACAATGCAGATAATACAGGAAACTCCATTTAATTGTGAAAGCAGAAGAATGTTTCATTTTTTTTTTTGTTTCAAATTTGCAGCAGTATCAAACTGATTTATAACATTAAAAGTCAATTTAAAATTGAATATTACTTTCCTTAAGATCAATAAAAATTATTATTATTATTATTATTAAATCATGTGTATTTTAATAAGTGAAGCTAACTTAATACTTATCATTATATACTTACTTGATGCTAACTTATTTGTCAATTACCATCAAATCGTTAAAGACAGATTTTGCCAATCAATTATGAATCATAATAATGAGGTTCAGAAAAGAACATAAAAGCTATTACCATATTGTAACATATAATCTTTACCACTACATTATTATGATTAAATCTGGTGCAGAAATAAACATAATTTAGACATTACAAAAAAGATAAATATGAAAATGCCTTTATATAAGGCATTTCATATTTATTCAGGCAAGACACAATTTATATCGATGAAACAAAACTATCTTTGAGTTTTTATGTCACTGGAAGATAAGATTTGTGTCCCCTCTTATCAATAATTAAGTCAATTTATGTTAAGTCAGGGTTTTTTTTTTTTTTTTTTTTTTTCCAGTCCAAAGCAAAAAATTTCAATAAAATATTTTTTTTCCAACAAAAATCACCCAAGTAAAATTTAAGACATCTTTGTACACATAAATTATTAAATATTCTTAATCATATATAATATAAAATCAACTTATAAATAAAACTGTAGCTAATAAATATGTCTAGGGACTTGACAGTGCCTGAATGCTGTTCAGGTATTGGTAATGATACTTCTCTCATTTACCCAGACCCCATTCAGGCAATATAATTTTCTATTTTAATTTGCTCTTTTCCCCCATTTTTGGTTAATTTACAGTGTTTCTAAAAGATGGCTATAAAATCCTTTAAAGGTAGAAGTGCAAAACATTCTAAGTTAGTTTTTAGATCAGGTTTTAATTCTGTTCTTTTGCAAAGGAAAAGGTGAATCTTGGTTTTCTGATAACCGATATATTATATGCTGCAACTACTATTTCTTTTGAATTTGATGTTAAAGTAAAATAAAAATTAAAAGACACCAAGAGACATAATTCTAATTCTGGATCAAATAATAAATTTGAAATTGCTCTAAATATTCTGACAGTTATGATAGTTCATATCAAATTTCTCCAGATAAAACAAAAAGTTTAGATGATCGAACTAATTTTATGAGTATGAAATTTAACATACAAAAACTGAATGTTAAAAACACAATAATCTTTATTATATGTATATTATTTTCTAATATTCAATTTTGTAAAATATTCTTTACATTTCATTAATTTTTCAGGGGAAAAAAAGTCAAAATGCCATTTTTTTTTTGTTTGGAAATAAATAAGATATATCAAATTTCATAAATTCAATATTATTAAAAGGTACTTAACAAAAATATATTCAACTGATTTGTATATATTTTGGCTTATAAAAAAATATTTTATTTCACACAATATGACAGAAAAAAAGAACTGCTAAATGTTCATATAGTGCTGAAGAAGCAATTACCTGCAGGAGCAGCATTCAGCTGAGCTTCTCTGGCTTGGAGTTCATTTGCTTTTCTTTCTAGTTCCTAAATTGCAATAAAATATTTTTATAAAATTATAATATATAGTTAAATTTGCCTTATAATATTTACAAAATTTTACAGAATATTTTGAAATAATTTTTGAAAAAAAAAATGCTGTATATAGTTGTTATTTCAATAACAATAAATTAAATAATTTAAAGTTTTTTTTAATTTTCTAGCACAGTTTTTTTTATGAATAAATCTTTTCAAATTGATTGTTAAATTTGAATAATGTGCTTCAAAGAAGTATATTTTAATATACAAAGAGATATGAGTACAAAATTACCCTTGATTTCCCCATCAATGATAAATATAACAAATAGACAATTTTACATATTTACAGTAAAGCATACAAAAATGCCTCTGATCTCAAACTTCAGCAGAACTGTGCTAAGATCCTTCACAGGAACAGCTGCTAATCAACTTTATACTTGTATTCCAAAGCATAAACAGAATAGATAGTTCTTAGATCTGAGCACAGCTGTGTTACATCTGCTACAGACAGTTCACAGATAAAACTAGACATGGCTTTAATAGGCAGAAAGAAATATATAATGCACTAGCACGGCAATGTGGGCAAAAATAATAAAAGTGAAAGATTTTTAGGCTTTAGATTTTACGGCATTTGTGAATAGATTTTAAATTTAATGATGTTTATTGCTTCACAGCTTTAAAAATTTGAATTATTAGAAAACTGCTATTTCTTCAATAATGCTTCTTGGTAAGGTAAGAAAAGTTCAAATATATAAATTATAGATATATAGATATGATATTTCTTTAATTTTTTTACCCTTTTGTTTAAAAAAAAGGGCCAAATAAATAAATGTTCCTCATTAAACATTACTATATACATTTATATATATAGTCCAGGGATAGGGAAAACTATTTATTAAAAGCATTAAAATTTTACTTTCTAATTTGATACTTTCACAGAAAAATTTATTTAAAAAATAAATTAGATTGATGAAAACTTAAGAAGGAAAATTAACATTAAGAGTCATTATTAGCAAGAATATATATTTACAGTTTGCTACACTAAACATTCTTCAAATTTTTTTAGCATATTAGAATTGCCCTTAAGTTAAAACTATTATTAACAGAATTGGAAAGTTGTACTTCCATTTCTGTCAACAAATATTCATTTAATGATTGGCCTTTACTCCTTTTGTAATACGTAACCCCAGAAGTTAGAGATGCAGTTTGTACATAAAACATTACAATATGAGAAACAAATTACACTTTGCTTTTTCAACGCTAACAATACCTACTTATATCTCACCTTCACATAATATGAAGTTGAACAAACAATCTTAATACACCAATAAATAACATTTTAAAAAATTAATTGCAAACATTCAAGTTTTTAATCAGGCCATCAGAAAGGTTTCAATGAGTTAAAAATTTTCAGCTTTTTTGTAAATTAAGAAAAGAAATTAAAAGAGAAATAGCATATTTAAACAATCTTTATTTCATAAGATAATAAGACACATTCTTTACAAAAGTAAACAGTTAAATGGATAGAAAATAATTAATATGAACATAATTTTATAAAAAAAATGTACAAAAAATTAAAAATTAAATGATTAACATTTACAACAATTCCAAACTTCCTGAAAAACTATACCTGCTTGGGAAATGCAGCACATATTTAAAATAGTAAAACAGACACTAACTTCTTGCCTCCGCTGTAGGTCACTGGGTATTATTTTTTGAGCTCCAGAACTTTCATATGGAGGAGGCGTTTCTACAGGTTGTGACATCTCTACTGGAGGTGGAGGCGATTGAGTGGCTACTGTTGGCTGAGGTGAAGGAATATCAAATGTATGATCTCCTCCCGAGCTGACAGTCTAGAATTCAGTAAATAAGATTTAAAAGTAAAACTATAAAAAAATCAATGTTAATTAATTTTTATCATTGAGGAACACAGTACTAACTAAGATGTTAAACTAAAATGGAACTAAGATGTTAAACTAAAATGGTAAAGTACACACACACAAAAAAAAAAAAAAAAATATTCAATAGGTTTAATAATCTTTTTTTTTTAAAAAAAAAAGGGGAGAAAGGGATGTAATTTCTGTCTTTTCTAGCCAAGTTCAGTTCCTTTATATTACAATCTACAAGGTCTACTAGCGTCAAGAGCAAAGGCTATTTGTGGACGGATCTCCTAATTTTGTACTGTGGTCAGATGACATGGATGCACCTGAGGTGGAACCCCCTCTACAAACATCCTCACCCTACTATCATATTCCATTATGAAAAGTTTTAGTACTTTGTGTCCATGATATCCAAAGCATCCATATTTACCTTGTCCCTCCTTTAGTATTACCTCCTCTATTGAACATGACAGTTTTTAACCCCATGTCAATTAAACAAGGAAGGTTATCAATACATAAATATTCTGTTATAAACCTGTAAATTATTCATTCCTGATAAATAAACACATTTTGAATACAACATTCTGAAATACTATTAAGCATTCTCAATGCTTAATAGTACTTAGTTGAATATTCTGTTATTGAAATCAATGAAACAATCCTTTAAAAATATAAATTATCTAAAATTCATCTAGATTACTTCTCAAATCCTTTTATAATTTAATCTAGTTTTTTAGAACTAAAGATTATTCTTTAAAAATATTCAGTATTTTCCTTTATAATGAAGGAAAAAGATATAGGGGGGGGGGACTGTTTATTTTTATTACTTTACTGGTTACTATTATGTACGGCCATATAAATAATTCTTCTAAATATATAGCCATTGTATATGTTTTTAATCACATTTATTGCATATAAGCTGCAATGTAATTTACTACCATACAAATACCCCCCAGTTTTAAAAACTTCAAACAAATTAAATTTTATCAGCATATTAAAATTTAAAAAGATTTTTTCTTTTGCACTATGATAAGCAATAACTATTTTATATTAAAAAGAAATTAATATTTTGTATTCTGAGAAATTGTAATTTCACAATAATTTCAGATCATAATAAATAATAAAACTTTTTATATAATATTAGTCAACTATAGCAAATCATAAAAATGATTATTTATGAAGCTCCTCATAAATTTCAAATAACAACAATTTTTGTATGAATTATTAATTTGACTTTAGGGAATTATAAATTTTGTAACCGATTAAATACAAAATTATTTAACTCCACATATCCAATGGAAGAGAATAAACCAAAAATTGTAAAACTGCTACAGTTATAAGAAAACAAATGGGTAAAAAAAAAAGTAAAAAATGCAAAATATAATAATTTTAATTGGACCTCCAGTTAAAAAGGAAAATTATTTTTAAAAATTTGAATTTGCTGAAAATATTTAAGATTATTTGAACATGTTAGAATATTTCTGGGAAAAAAAGAACATACATTTTTCTTTCAATTATTCAATCATATTCAATTTTAATCACTTTTGAAAATCTTCATTATTTATATTACAAGTAAATTTAAACTAATACTTTGAAAATAAAATGTTCTTTTAACCATATAAATTATTTGAATCATTCATGTACGTAAGAAATAATTGTATTGTAAAACCTATAAATTAATATTAAGTCATAAACAGTCACTACAATTAAATATGATAATTATGGAACTCCAAAAGACATTTTAAGTATACAAGAAATTCTCAAAACCCCCACAATCTCCCAAAATAAAATTAAAAAACAGCATACAGTTAGATAGTAAAAAGAATTGAGCAATTAAATATGCAAAATGAGCCACAATAAAATAAATATTATAGTTAAAATTCTTCATTTATGAGTTTTAGTTTAAAGTGAGAGCGTGTAGATGGAATTGTGGATAACAAAACTACAGAACAGTATGTTCATGTCAAATTCTACAATTTTATTATATTAAAATATAAAGCAACCCATGCTTATTCAATTCTTTTAATCTAGAAGTAATACATACATGCTATTTAAACCATTTATGCAATATATACAATTATTTTACATTTTCTGTGATTGTTTTTAGTCAAATGTCCTTTATTTGCAAGAGCTTAAGAGTTCAAATAACTCACTAAAATTTTCTACACATTTGTATTTAACTAAATATTCTGTCTATCCTGAATTAGATCTTTAACTTCCTTTTCCTCTTCACATATATGGATATACCTTGTCAAGAAAGATTTTTACATGTATAAATGGGTGAAAGAATTTTTCTTTATAAAAAAAAAGATTTTGAGTAAAAGTTTTAGAAATTTTGCACTATAGCATTCAATAAGTTACATTTACCTCTCATTTTTACAATTTATTGTAATAAAAATTTATTATAATTATTTTTAGAAGATATAAATCAAATAAACATTTTATTAATTATGCAATAAATAAACTTTTTATTTCATACAAAAAGGAAATAAAATGGGAAAGAAATTACCTGTTTATTAGATATGCTTTTGTCAAAAGGATTATATGATCCAACTGTTACTTGATTGCTGGTCGACTGATTTGTCAACACTTTAATACTTGGATCCTATATATTAAAAATTGTTAATGAATTCTTTGTCCAAAAAATGTTACTTCATATTAGTTTTAATTATATTTTGCTAATAGAAAGCAAAGCTAAATAGTATTAGTTGAAAGAAACCAAAAGCATTCAGAATAAGACAGCTAGCAAAGACATTTATTTATTTAGCTGAGTAAACTATGAAAAATTCTAAGAACATGCTTGGCAATGTGCCAGAGTTGTTTGCAGAATGAAGTCTAAAAACACAGGCATTCCATTTTTACATTAAAACACTACTGATGAATAAATGTATTTCTTCATATGCCTCTTCTTGTGAAGTATATATTTTTTAAGGATGTGAAGGTAATTAAACATGCATATATTTTTATTCGTGCATTTTCAAATTTATATTATCAGTCTCTCATAGTATTAAAAAAAATATGTTTTAGCCATAGTTTTAACCTTGTCAAAAACTGTCCACAATAAATCTGCATAAATCCAGTACAATCTATCATTATGAAAGCAATATATATATAATTTTTTACAATTTTAATTTAATAATTTTTCATTTTACCAACAAAACTGTTATTTAATTTTTAGAATGTGCATTAAAAATGTATTTTTGTTTAATTTTTCTTATTGATAATTATTTTTTCTAGTAGGTCAATAAGAAAAATTTTAATTTTAGGGAAGTGAAAGTATTTTCAATTTTCAATACCTGTTGGTCTAATTTATCTTAATATTAATGCTTGATTATTAGTATTCAAATTAACATTTCATGCTAAGTACAAAAAAATATAACTTTCAAGTTGATGATATTTTTAACATTTCACATTTTCTTAATAAAATGATTTGCACGTATTCTTAACAATTTAAAATTTCTTTGATATTTATTATTGATCAGATTTTCTAACTGATATTTATCTTTTATCCAACATTTCTATCACAGTTAATCATATATTTTATTTATAATGCACAATTTAAAAAATTGGCTTAAAAAGATTAAAGCAAAGAAAAATTAATATACAGGTTGAACAATTAAGGATTATATATTTTTAATATCTATACTTCTAATTACAACTACAATCATCCACACCTCCAAACATAAATAATTTTTTTGACATAATTATATCTTTTTTAGATAGTAAATTTAGACTTTGGTCGTTTTATAAGATACTAACACATCATTAAGTTGAAAGATAAAGATGGAATATGAGGAAAAGTAAACAAATAGAAAACAGAAAAGCATTTATATCTTTGAAGTTAGAACCATATCCATACTTGACAGAATGCACATTACAAGCATGAATTCACTAAGAAAAGAAAAAAATTTCACTTTACTTCAAATAATTGAAAAATCAAATCTATCAGGCTTTGAACTCTCGCTTATTTATTCAATCAAATCACATTCAAATAAAATGAAAAGAAATTTTCCAGTGTCAGCCAGGCATCTCAGGTACCTACAGCAGTTTCACTGAGTGGGCAATTGGAACTTTTCAGTATTAAAAGAGTTAAATCTCAGCGTAGTTCTTACCTCAATTTGATTTTATACTTTTCTTATATTATTCTGACATAATTTTAATTTTAAAAAAGATAAGTTTTTGAAAGTTTTAAAATTAAAGCCCATGAAACAGACTACAAATAAAAGTTATCTGCTTTCATTTCAATTGAAGTAAATCAAGCCAATTTATTAAAAGTTTGATTTGCCACAAATGATGTTTTATTAATTTTTTCTTTGTAATTAGAAATATAAATTTTATAACTTCAAATTTCAATTGGATAAAGAAGACAAAATTGAATTGCCATTCAGTTTTCTAAACTTCCACATCACATGAATATAAAAGCGTATGACTGGATTTTATATACCTTTATGTTCATTTATTGGCCATACACATAATATATTTTTAATGAAAATTTGTCAAAATTTTTTATTTATCATATCTGAAAATCAAAATTTGGCCACAAGAATTGGTTTTCATATGATTACAAAAGTATTTAATTAATCTTAAATTAACATTTTTTTTAAATATCAGAAATCTATTTTTCTGATTGAAACACAAAAATTAGCTTTTTCAATTAGCTGATATTAGAACAGTTCTTTAAAAAAAATTTTGAAAATGTATTTTCATTTATTTAAAATTACTATTTTTGTTATAAAATTAGTTTATCCAGATTAATTCCCATTTTGAAATAATACAAGTACTATTTTGGGGCATCAGCTTTATAATTTTGAATCATGAAAACATAAAAAGGATGGCAGCCCTCGCTCCCACTTTACACTAGTGGAAAGATTCTTGACAATTTTAACAACCAATAGACCTATATATTCAAAATATATTTTGCGAATTAAGTCTGGAGGTCACAATATTTTAAAATAGTATTTGACACTCTAACATGATGTCACCAAAACAGCACAAATAAAATAAAATATAACATTTGCCACTTTTAAAATTTGTAAAATTCAAGCCTGCAATTAATATATTAATATAATGCCTTTAAATATATAGAATTACACTTTTTTTTTTCAAAAAAAGACAAGGTAACAGATTAAAACAATGTAAATTCTAGAATATCCAGCAAAACAGAAAAAGCAATCTAGTAATGTGTAGCAATTAAAGTAATGATGTATTTGATATAAAATTTCATAGAAACTTTGTATAACTGCTGCAGATAAATTCGTTTCTAGCTTTTATGAAAAATCTGTGGGTTTAAAATTGCCTCCCATTTGAACTTTGACAATGAATTGAAATTCTTCCCTAAATTTCAAAAAATGAATTTTCAGTTCTTTTGTAAAGTGCAATGATTTCTGCATATAAAAAAATTCCCGAATTATCATACCGAATACACGTGGATGGACTAAAAACATATATTGAATAACTATGAAGGAACCTTAAAGCCAGTAAGAAAAATATTTTGCTTATTTAAATGCTTGAATAATATGAGAATGGCAACAAAAAAAATTAAAGAAAATCAAATTAAATGTAGGGCGTTGCGATCGTGGAGGTTGTTTCGAACAATCAATAAATGTTAACATCCAAATCGTGTCAGCTTATTATTAAATGCTATCTACTCTACAATTAAAGCCTGTTTATTCTACCAGTAATTTAAGTTTACCTCGAAAGGATTATAATCATCTTTCGCAGATGTCATCTTTCTGTTTCGTTATTTTTCAAGCTTTTCTGAAAAGATAAGTTTACAAACACAAACACACAGAAATCATGGTAAGTAAAAGCCCATATTAATATTCAAATAAAATACAAAATTTTCAGTATTTGACAACTTTGTTATTAAAATTTATCACCTTTTCATGACAATCTGTGATATCTCGCGGCAAATCCGTAGACTTGACACCTCAAAAGAGGTAAATGATTTTAAGTTTCTGTTTTGATGCCATTCAGAAACAAAAAGTTTAATTACTTTGCATTAAAGTTAAAATAAACCATATAATTTTGCTGTAAAATATTAATGTACCGAAACAGTTTT
>JAPMOR010094650.1:179728-269454 GCA_026543865.1 Argiope aurantia | reverse complement strand
AAAAAAAAAAAAATAGCAGGTCACACTGATATGAATGATACATAAATAAAATCTGAAAAAAAATATAGAAAATATATCAATAATAGAAAATTTTTTTTATAAAATAAATCATCACTAACAAAATTAAAAAAATCTTTTACAATACTTGTTTAATTATATATATATATATATATATATAATAAATATGTTTTGGGTCAAATATACAAAATTTAATAAAACAACCATAATCTTATTATGTCTCAAATTTTGATGATTTTCTTAATCTAAATTAATGTTATTAAGCTTTAGCAGCAGAATGAAAGCTAAAAATGATTGTATAAAACAAAATACAGCCATTATCACCAACAAACTGCATGTTATTGACAAAGAAGGTATAAAAAAAAATCTTATATTCATTAATGAATAATCTTAGCAGAATTGATTTTGGCCTTAATTTTTCTCTTATATAATTCAGAATAATTGTTCAAAAATGAAAAGATTATAATAATGATAATATCTGTAAACTTAGTCATAAAATAAATCAAGGAGATAAGTCCTTGTACTTTTTCAAACCTCTGAACTTTGCCAATCTATATGACTATATCATTAATGAGCAGCAACACTGGAAGTTGTTTCAAGAGAGTCAATGTAATTTCTGTTGCACTAAATATATGTGCACTAATTACATGAAATATATTTTGACTTAATTATTTGAAAATCAATATAAAAATTAATATTCTAAGGGATTTGTCTGGTTCCCACCTCTTGCTCACTTTTTCAATTTCAATTTTTGCATTATTAGATAAAAAGCAAGCAAATAAAAATATGCATTCAATGAAATAAAAATAATGGTATTTTCTCAATTGCAGAGAAATCATGTGATAAAAATACTGAATTTCTATTAAAGTAGCAAAAACTAAAATGTACCAAACTCAGCATCATTGCAATTTAGAAATCAATAATTCATAACATAAAGTTGCAATACTTTATATAGTAATATATATTTTGGCAGCTTCTCTATTATCAAGAATAATTTCTGATTCAAATAAGTATAATTGGGAACAACTTCTGTTAAGTGAATAAAAAAGCAATAAAATAAGATATGCTTTGCAACAAAAAAAAATTATTCTTACCTTCTTAATGACTCGGCAAACCAAAATAAAGAGGCAAATGAAAATACATCAACAGAGAAAAAACTAAAATTTTACTAAGTGTGCTATATGACACAAAGTTTTCTTTTTCCTTTAAGATGATACACAAAAGTGACTTTTTCAAAAAAAGCAGAAAAGGAATTCATGCACATTAGTGTTGTCTGTTTATAAAAAGATGCCATACTTGAATTTTTATCGTCTGAAATCTGAAAGTGAAGAATTATTTTTAATTAAATACAAAAAAAAATTAAAAAATAAACTGAAAAAATATACAGTTAATTTAATTGTACCATGATTTTATTAATTTATCACTAGAATAAAATAACTATTAGAATGACTTTTATTACAAATAATACAGACATATGGAATTAAAAATGGAACTAGGAAAATTTCTAAAATATAAAAAGTTTGCTACAATTTATTATTGCTAACCATATGCCTAACTGATGTGAAAAAATATGTCAATGTTAAGATGACTCAACAATTCCTCATTTACCTTTAATGACCCAATCCTATTGGACAGTTGTTAAAATAAAAAAACTATGCAATATCAAGAAAGAAAATCAATAACTAACACCTTGATGCTACTTTTAGTTTAGAATTGTAAAGCATAATAAAATTTGAAAATTCCAAAATGATTCATAGGTTTCATTCATGATAAATTTAATGTTCCTCAAGAATAACTTTTGGAAATTATTAATTGAATAAATTTAATATTTCAAAATTTAAGATATTATCCATTTAGTGAAAGTTACTGTAACTACTTCAGTTTCAGAAATTTAATTTTAACAATTCCTTTGTAATCATAAACAAAATATATACACAAAAAATGTCAATAATATCTTCATTGGACAAAGTTTCACTATGGATGTCAATGCATAAAATAACAACAACAAAAAATGTAAATAGAATTCCATGTAGGTTTTAGTTCAAAATGCAATAATATTTCCACATGCAATAGCATTTTGTGCAATAAGTATTTGATCATACAAATTTAACATATTTTTTAATATTACATACAAGTACATAGTAAAAAACAATTTTTAATTACAATATTTTAAAAAGAAACTGTTACATCAAAATCAGCCAATGATCAATTCTTATTTCCGTTTTATTTAAATTCAGATTGATTTCTATGTTGCTTGAGGCAAAAAGTTTTAGACATATTAATAAATCATAGTGTGTTATTAATGCAAATTATCAAATGATAAAACTTGAATGGAAATATTGATTGCTGACACGTTTAAACGCATTTTTCATTTCCGAGGGCATTCGCTTCCTAAGCAGATTAAGAATTGCAATTTTAATAAAATTAACTATAAAGTCAAAAAAAATTTGTAAGAGAATTTTTTGACTTTTTAGGAAATATCGTTCTTTTTTCGATATAAAATTATTCATTATTATTTCTAAGAGCACATTTCGTCCATATCTAATCAGGGCAGAATGCCAAAAGTTCTTAATATGCAGTTACAAAACTGCGACAAACATCAGAGATAGTATATCATTTTTATAAATCTAATTCATAAATTGTTAAATTTTAACCATCACAAAGATTTCATTAATTAACTAGAAAAATATTAATAAATAATGTACATTTCGAAGCATCAAATTTGGAATTCATGGAATCGAATTGACAGTTTGAATGAAATATTGCTTCTGACACACCCAAAAATTATATTTTAAAAAAATGTACATAACAGTACGGAAATTTTAAAATAAGGGGCGATTTAACACTAAAATAAATGTCAGAACCCTTATTTTTCCGAAATTAATTTTACTTACAGAAAATAAAATATGCTATTTTCACTCGAAACACTTTAAGAACTCAGCTCTTCCACTTAAGAAACCAAAACTAAGCAGTGCAAGTAAACAAAATTTCCGCACTGCAGTAGTCTGGCGCATTGAAAAGTTGAGTTGTATAAGTCCCCACATAAAACAGCAACACTTTTTTATCGTAATTTTATTGATTATTCCATACTAAATCAATAAAAAACGGTTTTTTTAAAAAAAATACGTAGTTTAATTTAACAAATTGAAGAAAATAAGATAAACATTTTGAAAAAAAATTTGCTGATACTCAGGAATGTTTCACCTCCACACAACATCAGCGTTTGCTTCTCAAAGTTAATTTTTTTTCTGTTATTTTATCTGATTCGTGTAATTTTAGTTGATTTTTTAAATTTAGATTGTGTATAAAATCTGTACCTTTGTGAATGTAACCCGAAAACGGCCTTATAATGAGTGCCGGGGAAGTTGTAAGTATAAATCCGTATTAGTTCTATGTTATATTATCATATAAGAGAGAAACAAATGTATATTTGCGAAAAAAATTTCTTTGAATTTATATTGGTACTTTCTTAATATAAATATTGATATTTATTTTGCCATAATCAGGCAAATATGAATTACACACTGTTGTTTATGAAATTGGGAACACCGAGGAATCATTCAAATAAGGACATAATTTTCACAAAAAAGTTACTCTTGCATATTTTCAAACTGTCTTCATTAGATCCGCTTGAAATAGCAGCATTATTACTAGTTCTGAAAGAATATCCATTTTCTCCATATTTTTTTGCTATTTCATTGTTCCAGAATAATATTGCTTCTATCTATAATGTTAAAAATTTGATCGAAAAATTAATATACTATACATGTAAACAAAGTATCATTGTTGACATTTACAAATATGTTCTAAGTGGCAATCTATTTGTTATGAAATAAATATAAAATTAAATAAAAAAATTAATTCTAAAAAATAAATCGTAACGTTTATCAAAATTTCCTATTTTATTCAAAAAATATTATATTATAAATAATATCTATATAATGACTCTGATAGCTAACTTTGCGTCACTCATTATAATAGAAATACCAGACTCGTAACTTTCGATTAAATTTTTTCCTCAGTGTTTTTATTCAGTTAATTTTAGGGTTAAAAATGTGGAACAAAAATTTGGTGTTTGTTTTCATAGAAGGGAATCTTTTTATGTAATGTTTAGCTATATTTATCTCTAAAAAAATAATATATTTTATACAAGATAATGGCTATTTTATTTGTGTTTGAAATTTTTCTTTAATTATGATTTAACAGTCATGGATTTTAACTTATGGGTCACATGGATTTTAGTTATGGGTTAGATTTTTGTTGAGGAGAATCTTTTTATGTATTGTTTTTAATTATGGTTAACCCTAAAAAAATGGTAATATTTTGTATACAAGAGAATGGTGGTTTTATTCATAGTTGAAAGTTTCCCATGAGTTTTGATTTAATAAAGAGAAGCCATTGATTTTAGGAATTAAATAAGAAAGTCAAATAATTTATGTAATCTAAATGCAGAGTGTTGTTTTTATCAATATCATTTAAAAGTTGATGATTACAACAAGTTTTTAGATTAATTAAATTTTATAACAAAATATGTGAGGATGCTATGGATAGTTTTTTAATTTTTAATTACAAAGTGTTTAATCTATGTGGTGTTGACTCTATCCATTATGCTGTAATACCATGAAACATAATGTGTTAAAATTAAGGGATGTGAAGATCAGGTCCATTCAGAAATACCATTTGCATTCAAATAAGAAAACTGAATTGGTAAAATCATCATCTTAAGTTTCTACATATATCTTTTAATATTATTATACCTTTTGTTCAGTTTCATTTTATATGCAGTTACAGTAGCAATGCCTGAATGTCCTTCACATGAGCTTCTTCTGATAGTTACTTTACGAAATTAATCCATGTTGTTAATTCTTCATGCAATTTTTTTTATTTAATTTATATTCTATTTGCACCAAACTTATTTATTGGCGAGCATGAACATTTTTTTTTATATATATATATATTCCCTTTTCCAACTTAACGTTCTTTTTTGGGTATTCAAGAAAATATTAACCATATTGTTTTCTTGCTTTCGCAAAACTTGAACTTGAATCCAATTAGGAGCAAATCTGACAAAATAGTTATTCTGTGTGTATATTTCTTTGGGACTTCCTGTAATCAGGACTGGATTAAGTTCTGAAAAGCCTTTAAACAATGTAAATTTTAAGAGCATTTTCCTTTCTTTTTTTTTCCCCCAAAGATAAATTTTTATTGACTTTAATTTAATATCCATATAAGCAGTTTTTAAATAATTTGACAAATTTGAAAAAAAGAAAAAAGAATTTAATTGTTCATCACCTTCAATTGAATTGATTTTTGTATCTTGACCATGAAAGAAAATAGTACTTAAAATTATTTTTAAACTATAATAAAGAGTGCAATTTTTTTAAACACCTTCTAAATCCTTAAGTACAAAGTTTATTAATGTTGACCTTAGAATAATTCATTCTTCTTAGGATTTTTTTCATTTATTTTACTCTGAAATTTAAATGTTGTCTCATTTTAATTTGAATATATTTGATTACATGGTCTTTATAAATTAAATGAAAGTACAAAACTGGGTTACCCTAGAAATACTTAAAAAGTTTTTTTTTTTTTTTTTTGGACCTTCCAAAGTTGTAGAGCTTTTAGGCCTACTTTGCCTATTTGATAATGCATCTCTGCTATGTATCATATTATACTTTTTTTTATGAATTGTTACACTCATTTTTGAATTATATATTTTATAAGTTATGATAGATTGCATAATTTTTATTTTATTATCTTAGACTTAATTGTTGTATTTTCTGTTTAGAATTATTATATTATTAATCTTCATAGCTAATTGCAAGTTTACAGTGTAATTTTCAATTTCCTTGCAAAACTATTTTTCTTCTTCCTGCTACAAACAAAGTAAAAAAACTTTGGCGATTCATTCAAGCATAAATTATATGCTCAATTCGTTAATTATATATTAATAAGATTGAAGTTTTAAAAAGTTTGATATTCTTTTACATCTCAAAGATATATATTGCATTGTTCTCTTAAAAAATGCTGTTAATTGAAATTAGTGTATCACTGATTTGATTGTTAAAAAATTTTAGTTAATACTTGGTTCTTATGAAATTTTATTGCTGACTTTCAGAAAATGTTTATGAGTGGAACATTTTTAATTATTTTTATGTTTATGAGTAGAACATTATAAATTAAAATATTGATATCTGCTAATTATTTATTGTAAGAAAAAAATAATCCTCAGTTTTTTCCAGATTTCAATCAATTATTTATTTTTAAATTTTTATTTGTTCTGAGGTATATTTTCGGTGTATGCCTTATATAAAATTGACAGGATCAATTTAGCTACGGTTTAAACTTTTATCGTATTGTATCAGTTGCTTTAAACACCCTTTCATTGGATTATGTTTGTATTTATCAAAAAAGATTTTTTATTACTTTAAAAAAAAAAAAAGTTAAAAATTTTATTGGTAACATATCTTGTATTTCCATCTTAATTTTTTAATGCTCAAATTAATTTAAAGCATATATTTAGTAAATTTCTTTTAATTTATGATGAAACTACTCATATAATAGATAACTACGATAACTCATTTAAAATTAAATTTTTTAAAAGGCATTTTCTTTTTAGAAAAAATTTTGGAAAGTCTGATTTTTTTTTAAAAAATATCAAAATCAGTAAAAAAAATGTTAAGAAAATTTTTTAAATATAAATAAACTATAAAAAAATTGAGGATTATTTTTGAATTTATTCATTCAAGGTTTCCCCCAGAAAAAAGAGGGGGTTGCTAATGTGTACTATATGCCAGTTGAAATTAATTAGAATTTCAGGACAACATATGTACTTCCTTGACAAAGCTAAAAAGAAACAATGGGATGCATTCAGTTTATTCACAGAAGTGAAATGGAACTGTTCTATAAAAAGAACATTGGACATTCAAGAGTTAATTTAATTGAATAACCATTTCAGTATTGTTAACAAAACTTTTATATAATCATAAAATTATACATTTCTCTTAAAAGTCTAGTATTGTGTTAGAAATTAAGTATTGCAGCATTTTAGTAACCAATAAAAAAATTTATAATTACATGAGAAAAATAAATGACTATTGTGTACAATCAGACTGAAATTAGCATAAAGAAATGTTTATTCTTGCAATCTTTATAATTTTATAAATTTCCTGATAATAATATTTTTTTCTTCAAATTATTGTTTTTTTTAAATTCACGTAACTTTTTATGGTAAAAAATTTTTGTGATAATAATTCTATTAATATTTTTTTCACAGTCTGTGGAGTGTCGTATTCAAAATATAGACGAACCTCAAGGCAATGGGTCTAATGATGCTGTAGCTGAGGCAAAACCACCAGCAAAAAAATCTGCGAAAGATTTTCGTTTTGGAAAACTCATAGGAGAAGGATCTTTTTCTATGGTAAAAGATCTTTTTATGTTTATATGCCTATATATGATTCTAATGCATATGCATTTGCATACTTCCGTACTGTTTATAATTCATTAATTATAATAAGAATTATAATATTGAATAATTATAATAATGCCCTATCAATCTTAGGAATTCTATATTTTTAATGTTTAGAATTATTAAAAAATTGACATTTAATTGTAAAAAAGTTGATAAACATTCAACTTTTGTTGATCTTTTATTTGTTAACATTCATTGCAAATGAAAACTGGATACTATATTGGTTTTTATTATAACTATTTTTAAAAATTGAAAAACTTTTGAAAGCTGAAAGAAAAGAATTATTTGCATGTTATGATTGTATTGTAACATTTACATCTTTCTTTAAAAATATTTTTACTTTGCCCATAAAATAACACTGTTTAAACAAAGAGAAAATTCAATTATCAAGGAAGTTTTAATATTTTTTAGGGAATCCTGATACTACTAATTTTGAAATAGGTGTTATTGTTGTTAAATTGACTTAGTTTTTGCATATGCATATTCTCAACACTTCTGTGGTGTCTTCAACCAATAATGTCTGTTACTGAGTTTAATTTTAATTCTTTATATTTTCTTAAGTTAATTATATAATTATTTCATTGATATATTTAATATATAGATAGAGATTATACAAATCAATCATTTAATATATGAACTTACTTTATTAAAGTAAAATTCAGGCTTTTAATAAATTGATTAAAGGAGAGAGAGTTATCACAGGCTAATTAAAAGTAGCTTATTGTAAAAACATGGAGGAAAATTTTTTCCATACTTTTGGTTAAGATAAAGAGCTTGTATATTGCTATGATATTTCCATTGCATTTTTTCCGTTTGGGTAAATATCAGAAGATAGGAAACTTTTAAAGACAGTTTGATCAAAAGTTTAAAATTATATTATTACATAATGACAAATACTATCCTTTCCTACTAATTGCTTATTAAAATTTAAGAAAGAATATTAAAATCATTTTGTAGAAACTTTGCTGTGCATGACATTAATGGTTTATTTGTGTTCATTTGAAGATACTCAGTTTCCTACTAAGACAGCAAAACAAATATATGAAGTACTCCTGTTTAATTTGCATGCAGAATATTAGAGTATACTCAGAGATCAGTGAAAAAAATGAAATATTGATTGCAAGCATCGTGAAGATTATCATAGAATTATTGATTGATAGAGATAAGATAAATTCTCCAAATATGTATAGTGAAAATAATGAAGGAACTATTGGTTGAAAAAGATAAGATAAATTCTACCAGCATTTCATATAAATGGTATGAGATAGCAATTAAATTCAAAGATGATGCTTGCTTCCAACATATTTGTAAAACATTCCTTAGGCTGAGCAATGAAAAACTACAAACAAGAATTTTTGATGATCGTCAAATTTGTAAATTGTTATCGAGTTTGGTTTATATTTCATCTTAGTTATGAAATCTTCATTGCCAGGTGCTGCTTTTAAGCAGCTTACTCAATTTTGACTTCTATAATACTAAGGAAATGAAACTGATGCTCTAATAGTTGTTATTACCACTAAGATGTATTATGAAAAGGCTATTACATCAATTTATAATATATATAAATGGCATTCTGATGTTAATGAAAAGGAAAATTAAATTTGTGTTTTTCATTTGTGACTGCATATCTTTGAAAGTTATTTGAAGCTATATTTATCACTGCTTTTAACCACTTAACTGTAAAATATTTTTTGCAAGCAGATTTTTATGTATGTTGTCAATTGCAACATTAAGTATAAAATATTTTGAAATCGACAGAATGGTAAAGAGTTTTGCTTTTAGCTAATAAGAAATAAATAATCAGGATTCATTGAATGTATTTGACTAAATTAAAATCAAACTGCTTATATTGTATATCTGATACTTGAGATTCAATTTTAGAGCGAGATCTGAACTTGGATGTTACAAGTTTAAATGTGTGCATTTTTAATTCTTGACATTTTTCTGTGATATTTTGGGAAATTCTTTCCTCTATTTGTTATAATACCTTGAGAAATATATTTGACTGAAAAGAGAATAAGCAAATTAACTGATAACCTGTCAAATAATGAAGATAAGAGGTATATACTTCTAAATGGGGGGAGGGAAATATTGAATTTCCAAATTGCTAAAGATATTCCATAACAAAATGTAATATTAGATTATCTATCTGTTGAAAAACAAAATTGTGTAAACATTTCATTTTATTCGTTTTGTGATTAGTTACTTATGAGTCATCTGACCATGTTTTGCCAGTATTGTTAAAAATATTTAATGAATATCATTATTATATCATAATAACTATTTGAGGCAGTGAAAAGATGATAAAAAAAAGAAGAGGAAGTTTTATTTAACACGAAATTAACAGAAAATAGATTTAAAACAATATTATTTGTTAATTTTATTGTAAGACACTGTTTATGGGTACACTAATTAATATTTTCCAGTTTTTCTACTTTTTTTGTTCCTGACATTTTTTGTCTCTCGGCTAGCAGTTGTCTGAATACCTAAGCAATGCAGGGGTAACCCTACATTGCATTTTTAGTAATGCTGCTTCCAGCGATTGTGGTCAGAAAAATTGAGTGTTACATTTTACATGTTGAAATGTTGAAGGCTCACAACAAAGGTACAATTGTCCATATACCGTCTATTACTACTGATTCAAAAATGGTCGCAATTTTCAGTGACACTAACTTTCACCATGACCATCAATAAGTTACAAGATAAGAATTTTGACAGTTGGTCTGATTATTAATGATCAAAGTTCGATATTTTCACATGGGCAATTGTATGTATCACTGTGCATGGCGAAATCTAGAGCTAGAATTAAAATCCAGGCTAAAGTAGGCAGCGTTAAAAATATTATTTTTAAAGATGCTATTAGTTAGTAAAAATTAAGCAACATAAAATATATTAGTATCTTTTAACAATTTTAAGAAAGTTTTTATTTGATTTGTTTAAAAAAATTTAATTATTTATTCTTGCAGTAAAAGATAAAACTGTGAAAAGATTTCTTCTGAATTTTAACTAATGCTATTTCTTTTTATTTATTTATTTGAAATTGAGCTCTTTTGTTCATGAAATTTTTTAAATTGTTTGTTTATTTTTATCATCTGGGGGGAGGGGGGATTCAATCCGTCATGAAACCCCACTAACTTGAGGCTTATTTATAGTTTATTAATATTTTAACTAGTTTAAAACTATAAAATAATTTGAAATTCTAATAGAAAGCAATAATCTTTCAAAAGATTTTTTTGTACTGACTTATTTAAATGCCATCTATATAGTTTATATTTTGTAAATATAAGGACACAGCATATATTTTTATTAAATCAAAGGTTACTCCAGTAGTAATTATAACTAAAAATATAATTTTAAGATATTTCGGTGAAAGTTACTAGTTAATTTTATTAAATTTATATGTTTTGAGAATTTATGAATCAGTAGCCTAGAAAAAATATTTTTATTCAAATTAAGATAGTAAATAGAAATACATTAAATTAATCTTTATATTATTTTTGGCTTATTAATTACTGAAGCTATTAGCTATAGTGCTTTATTAGCAAAGCATTTATTAGAATATCTAAATATTTATTTATTTATTTATTTTGTTTTAGGTATATTTAGCAAAGGACATTCATACTAATAGAGAATATGCAAGTATGTATAGCTTAATTTACATCTTTGTTGCTATGTTTCAATATTTTTTACATATTTTGTACTAAATTCAATAATTTATGTTTATTTTGTCTGGATGCATATTTCAAAGACTCATAAATCTATAGTTTTCATGTTTTGAATCATTTAAATATGTCCTTGTTATTTAATGACAATAATTGACAAATATCAAATGTTTGTTTATTGAAAAAAACGGTATAAATAAAGGGTGCTAATGCCCTTTTAATGATATTGGAAATAATAATAATAGTTGTCTGAAGGGTGAGAAGAAAAATGTATTTTGTTTCACTATGAATGTTTTTAAGAATGGGAAATATACTTCTTATATTGATTTTCATTATGCTACTGTGTATACTTACGATTGTGTTTGAAATAGTTAGTAATATAAATGAAGTACTTCATTTACCTTAAAATGTGTTATTAGAAGTGTCAGTTTTTATTAAGCCATGAAAAAACTTTTTATTAAATTTCTTCCCTTTCATGTTTAATTTATCTCAATCTTTACACTTTTATATAAACACATGGTCTTTAGTTAATTAAACTATCTATTTATTCTGTTGATTTGGCATTTTTTGCCAATTGTTTAAACTTTGACTATGGCTCTTTATGTTTATAGTGAATTTTGTAACACATACCATAAACCTTAAAATTTTTATTATATTTCTTTTTAAGTGCTAATTTTCATAATGTTGAAATCTAAAGTTTCATTTGTATCTGCCTGGTCAATGCATACAGTTTCTTTTTGCTGTATGAAACTAGCAACAATTGAGTGCAAACTGCTTATTTCTGACAAAACATTTTAACAAGTGAATATATATATATATATTTAGAGTTTTAAGCTTTTAAATTTTTTTAATTCATTTAAAAGATTGATTGAATTTGGTATTATATTGCATACAAATATAAAGTGATATATTTTAATAAACCTCATATTTCCTTTCCAGTTAAAGTGTGTGAAAAGCGACATATTTTGCGTGAAAAGAAGCAAAAGGCTGTTATGCGAGAGAAGCTAATAATGAATCGTTTAAATGAACATCCTAGCCCATTCTTTATTAAATTGTATTGCACATTTCAAGATAATGATAGATTATGTATCCTTTTCATTGGTTGAATATTTAATAACTGAATTTTGATCAAAATAATTATAGTTATAGTTAGTTTTGTAAAACTATATAGTTATTTTTACCAAATACCAGTTTTTATTTATTGTTGGATGTGTTAGAAGCTTTCTTATATTTTACTTAATATTGAATTTTTAAAATAAAGCTAATAGCAATTTATTTTTATACAAGCCATAAAATTTGCTTAATTTTATTGAAAAAATTATTTATTTGTTGTTATTGCTTTTTTTACTGATCTGCAACAAATCTAACATAATGCTGCATCCAAAATTGGAATTATGTGCATCTTTTATTTGTGAAATTTTCTCCATTCAACATATTTTTGCTATTTCTTGATATCCTCCTTTCTTTAATTTTCTTTCAATATTTAGCAAATTCTCTAAGTGTTTTCCATCTCTCTATGAACTAAAATTTTATTGAAGGGATTTTAAAACTGAAGCTTTAGTTTCTTTTGTTTTATAAGCTTTTAATCCATTAGTCTTTATGTTCTAAATGCAGTAGATATTGTATGGTTAAAGTAATAAATTCTGTTGAATAACTTCTGATTATTAATTATATTAACCAAGATTAATATTTAATAATTACTGATTAATCATGCTGATTAGAACAAATATGTATTTTCTTTGTTATTTTATATACTTCCTTCAAAAATTTTGAAAGTTGTTTACTTTTGATACTTTTAAATTGATTTGAAAATTTACCAAACAAAAATAAAAATTGATTTTACATCCACTAAATGTATCGATAAATTATAAATAATACATCCTAGAAACAGGAAAAAAAAGAAGAACGATAAAGGAATGAAGGGCTAAATGCTATCATCTTAGTAAATTCCAAATTTGATATTATGCTAATCATATCAGCAATCAATTTTTTAAAGGCCAGTATTCACTTGGATATGGAAGTAATTCTTATTGTCTACTTTAGAAATTAAAATCAGCCCTCTTGCTTGATATCTTGTAACATGTAAATGGATTGTTTATCTATTATCTGTTCCATTCTGCTGATTAATTGATTCAATTTATATTATTATAATGTTGGATTATATAATCTTTAATAGTAATGCATAAAGACTGGAAACCGCTTCTTTGTTAAAGTGTTCAGAACTATATGCGAGCATTTCATCTAATTAATAATTATAAAATTCCTGGTCTGAAATTTTTATATTTCTAATATTATGATTGCCAAATTATATTGAGGGACTGCTGTTTGATTTGGAAATCTATGTAAAGAAAATTTCCTATAATCAAAATTATGTGTGCTTAGAATTGAAACATTTCTCAAAACTTTAGTGAATTATTACTGCATTAATCTATAGTTATTGTATGAAATTGACATGTCATAGCAACACATAGTGATGTTTTTCTTAATTATTATATAAAGATTTTGTAATGAATTATGCAAGTCATGGTGAGCTTCTGCCTTATATAGTCAAGGTTGGATCCTTTGATGAAGAATGTACTAGGTTTTATACTGCTGAAATATTATTGGCAATTGAGCACCTGCATAGGCTAAATATCATACACAGGTAAATAAGTTTATTGTTATAGATTAAAATTGTTTGTTTTTCATATTTATTTTTCATGACAGATTTACCTGTTCTAATGTGTAAATTGATTAGAAATTCTAATTTATTACATTTTTGTAATTTTTTTCATAAATTTGATTTTATTTGTGTTCTGTTACTAATTACCTTTTTGTTCAGAAAGAATATGGAGGGTATTCATCCTAATCATACGCTAATAACTAAGTTCCTAACCTTTTAAGATAAGCACATGCTTCCATTTTTAATAATTACTCTAAATGACATAAAAAAATTATATTTTATTTTGTTTTAAGTCAATGAATAACTTCTGGAAAAATTGTGATATCAAGGAACATCTACTTATCAATCAGTACGGCTTTCTTAAGATGGTCATTAAATAGTTTGAAATATGAAAATTCAAAGCATCATAATCTGATTAATGAGAAATGGGACTTATTTTTAAAAATATTAGTATGTCAAGAGTATTTTATTAAATATATCTCATGTGACTAGAGAATTATATCAGAATTTACAATTTAAAGGATCTCTTCCCCCCCCCCCCTCTTTCAGCAGCACATTTATTGACTGAAAAAAAAACTAATTCTTTTTGTCATTTACAACATTTCTTAAACTGTACCTATCTCTAACGGCATAGAAATTAGGGTACATCTTGATTTTCACGGAGACTGCTATCAAAACAACAGCAAGAATAATGCCAAGCTAGAATTTCAAAGTTAAAGTGTGTATGGTTGCTCTTAGTTTTTCATCTTCTGGCTGGTTTTTTTGTGTGTGTGTGCGCGCGCGTGCGTGTGTGTGCGCGCGTGTGTGTGTGTGATGGTTTATCCCAGTTGCCGTGGAAATCAAATTGTACCACAGTTAACTAATGAGCCTTATTTAGAATGGATACTCTGTATATAGTTAATATTAGTAGATGCAATATTGTGCTTCTATGATTTAAGGATAGAGCCTCACTGTGAAGAGTAGGAAGTTACTAGTTTGAGACCTCACTGTATCTGCAAAACTTCCTGTGTGTTAAATCCATTGTTATGGGAAGAAAATTTGAAATAGAGGGTCTCAACTCACTGGTCATTTGTTTATAATTTGATTTCCATTCAAAGATTGGACTTATTTAACCTTAAAAAATAAAATGCTGAACTAATTAAAATTCAAATATTGTGCATAGGGAATTATTTTGATAATTATCATGCATCAGATTATTTACCACTTCATAGTGAAATAACAAACACTGCATAAAAAGATATGTTAGAATTTGATACTTGTTTATTTTTGTAATCCCCGTAATAAAGCGCTAAAAAAAATTCAAATGATTACCAACTTTACATTGGCGAGCATGGCTTAATCTAAAAATTGCTTTTTAAACTTAGGAATGACAATATTTTAACATCTTATGAACTGTGACTATTGTAGTGGAATTTGAAAATTACCAAACTTGAGGACTATAAAAATTTACAAGTATCTAACTTGGTATTTAGTACAAAGTTATAGATACTTTGGATGCCTGTAACTTTGTTCCTTATGTTTCTGATTGTTTTTTAACTGGATCATTTTTGATTGATTAATAATTCTGCTATTTCTTTGTTTGTTAATTTTGGTATTTTCTTAAAAGGGACTTAAAGCCTGAAAATATATTGTTAGATGAAAATATGCACATTCAAATTACAGACTTTGGTTCAGCCAAATTCATAAATGAAGAAAACAATGACAGTAAGTAGCTTTTAGCATATCAACATTATCTCTGCATTCCATTTTTTTTTAATGAGATTGTTTATTTTGTATTTTCTTTTATTTATAACAGCATCAAATAGTGGGACTAGCAGAAAGAGTTCATTTGTAGGCACAGCACAGTATGTTTCACCAGAGATGTTGAGTGATAAAAGCTCATCACCCAGGTATTAGATTTGACTCATTTGAATAATCAGGCATTGTTTGTTTTGACCTGATCTGTTGGTTAATTTTATTTCTTATTTCATTAGCCTGATATACTTGTGAATTTGTTTCTATCAGGTGAAATTATTTCGAAATCTTATTTTTATTGAGCTCAAGTTTATATATGATATTAATGTGTATGACTTACATATATTTATATATATGAAAATCTGTTGGTTTTATAATGTAATTTAATGTAACTTTTATATATGGGCAGTGTCAATAATTTCTCATGTGTAAAGAAATAGTCATAAAGCATTGGAGCATTTTAATAATTAATGATTTTTACCAAATGATTAAAAAAATTGTGTATGCGTATGCAGCATCTTTTATTTGTGCAGTGGAAATATAAATATAAAAGAGGTTTATTTCTCTGAAAGAATTTTTAGACTATTAAAATGTGTTGGTTAAAATTCATATGTTTAAAAAGATACACTTAAATGTTTAAATAAACAAAATTTATAATATTTGACATGGCATTTGTAATGTTGTTGCTGTTTTATTAGAAACATGTAAAAAATTAATTATGCTATATTTATTTATTATATCCATAAAAAATATATATGAAATTATGATTTTATTTAAACCCTCTTCTGGATTAATGAACATATATATATAATGTGAAAACTTTATGGGAAGTACATATTAGTTTTGGATTTTATTTCTCCCTTAATATTCTATAATTTTTTGAAGATTTTAATATTATCTTGGTTATATCTGAAGTTAAAATATAACATGATTTTGTTAGTGTGTGTATAGATATATTGCCATAATGATAAATATGCTACAAAAAATAAATAAAATGGGGCAATCTTTTGTTTTAAAAAAAAGCAACTATTAAAAAATATATATAAGAATAAGCATAACAAAGTTCAAGAATTAACTTTATAATAATTTAATTTGCATAATAAAGTATATTTAGTATTTGAAAACACTAAAAAAAAAAAAAGATTTGTTTTATTTAATGGCCACAATGGTTTCCGTTTTTAATCATTTCATTTATTTAAAATCATTTGGCAACACTTCATTGCTTTTGATTCTGATGGAATCTGGTGAAGCTGGTTCAGCTTCTTTGGTGCTCTGATTTTAACAGGTATGATTTCTAATTTTGAATTGCACACAATTTTTTTTACTTTTTTTTTTACATCACTTTTAATTTTGTATAATTCATATAAAGTGATTCGATAATTTTAAAGGACAATATCTGTTGCAATTCCTAATCATTTAAACATTTTTACATTCTCATATTTTTGAAAGAGAAGTAATGTAGTCATCAAAACACTTTAGTTTAAAAATTTTATTGAATTTTGAGGTTCCAAGATCAGAAGAAAAAATGATTTTGTAATTTTGTTTGTTTGTTTGCTCTTATATTTGTATTTGATAATTCTCACATGCAACAAATTATTTTGATGAAACTTAATGGTGCCCTTTGGGCCAAAATGTTATATCCATATCAAATTCTTGGAACAAAAAAAAGCACTTTTTATGAAAATATATACTTGATTTTGTTCATTACTCCATGAATATGAAGAAAAGAGCTCCATATTTGCAATAATATTTTTAATATGTATTATCATTTGCATAGAAATATGATTTATTTGTATTTTAAAAATTGCTCATTTACGCATGTTGCCAAATTGTCGTAAAATATGAATTAAATTTTTCATGTGATTTATTGTGGCTATGATCTAAAATAAAATTTTCAAAAATGATGAAAATCAGAAGGAAGAGAACATAGCAATTAAACATCTTTCCATATATAAATAGATAGATAGATGAGGAAATTAGGGAAGGAAGATTCAAACTTTAAGAATTTTCCTTCTTTGAAATTCAGGTTTTTGTTTTAGCTTATCCATTAGCTAAAACAAAAACCTGTTTATTATAATTTTAAGACTGAAAAAAAGTTGAAATAATTTTTGAAGTTATTGATAAAATAAATCAAAATTGCAGAGTTTTTATTATTATTATTATACCATCTATAGAAAAAGCAATTAGTAGTGATTTAAATATTTTTTTAAGGAAATTTAAATTGTTTTCATTAGAAAAACTATATAGATGTCCCATAATTTTCAAATTAGATTTTATGTAATTCATGTATTGTATTATATCAATTCATAGCACTCTAGTGTATATTATTCAACAGTTTAAATGTAATTAAACCATTCAGTTTTTTGACAAATGAGATTACTTGTCATTGCTTGCACTAATTGATATCTCATGATTGAAGAGGAAATGCTAGTATCGTAAGAATTTCAAATCTTAATAGTATTTATTTATAATAGAGGGAAAACATGGTTTAGTAAAAATTAAAAAATAGACTTTAAAGGGTAGAACGAATGAATAATGGTAACACTTATCATAGTTATGATGCATTGTTAATTATGTATTTTAAATGAAATAGGAGTGCAGCTGATGTCAGCAATTGCTACAAGTACTTCAATGTCAATTCAATTAGTACAAATTAAATGCTATCTGCATGAAGTAAAAGAATTGTCATTTTTAATGGTCTATTTTGCATTATCCATTTCCTAATGCTCTATAATGCATATCATGAAGTTTTAATGTTCCTCTAATCATGGCTGTTTCTCGATAGCCTCTGAATCGAAATGCTTTCATTCTTTTCAACCTGTATATAAGTAATTTTTTTAACATGATTTAATTTTTTTGTATATAAAGTAATGCTGAAAATGGAATTGCTGCTAAAATCTGATGTACTTAAAGAACGATGAACAAAACTTTTCCATAATATACAAGTACAATTTCGATAAATACATGAAATGTGGTACTTTTATTGAGTTTTAAAAATGAAACAAATTTAGTATAATAATGATATTGTGATATTAATTTCCCAAATTATATATATATTTTTTAAATTTCTTTACTAACTACATCAAAATTATATTTGCATCTCAAAAATTTGGTGTTTATATCTGTCAGGTATTTTGCAGTTTTAATATTATTAAAACATGAAAAAAATTAAAAAGATAGAGAAGCTTTAAAAAAATTCTGTATTTGTCATGTTTAAGTAAATATAAATTTTATGAAATTGTTATTATAAATTAATGAAAAATATGTTTCTTAATATTCTTAAATTTAGAACGTTTTTTTTTTTTTTTTTTTTTTTTGCATTAATAATGATTGTTTTTCAAATTTCAGTGTTGACTTATGGGCTTTAGGATGTATAATTTATCAAATGATCTCTGGTCTTCCACCTTTCCGAGCTCCGTAAGTTGTTTCATATTTTGTTTCATTTCTTGTTATTTAAGATTAATAAGAAGTAATATTTATAGCAAATATGCTTTGTTTCAGCAATGAATACTTGATATTCCAGAAAATTACTAAACTAGAATATGAATTTCCTGATGGATTTTCAGTTGCAGCAAAAGATCTTGTCCAAAAATTATTGGTAGGTTTTCAGTTACTTTAATTCTTTTTTTAAAAAAATGTTTTGAATGTTAAACTAGTTTTAAGAATACATGTGTGGTGCATGTATAATTCAAGGAATACATTAGTTGCTAATAATATTATAGCTACATTTTTTAATTAATCAGGAATTTCTACGTAGCAAATTTTCAACCTCATTTTTTAGATTTTCCTGTTATTCCAAAATTATTAAGGAGATGATGTGCAGATTAATAATAACTAAGAGAAAAAAAATTGTAAAATTAGTAATATGTTATTGGATTTTTTCCCCCTTCCCTTTTAACAGTGAATCTGAAAGATGATACTTTTTTTATGCATGGGACTCCAAAAGATTTATTTATAAATTACAATTTTAGAAGACTTAACATAAACCTTAAGAATACATTGAGCTCTGTGCTTTGTTTTTAAATTATGTTATCTACATTTTAAATTTATATATATATTAAAGAATAATACATTTTTCAGAAATGTTTTAAAGCAAAAACCAGGTATTAAAACATTCTGATATTCAACAATAATATTAAGAAAGTGTTTGTGGTGATAGTAATTTGAAATTATCCATAAACTATTTCAAATTCTTAAAAGTTGATGATATTGTGGTCCTCTTTTAATAAATTAGTTAGTTTACTTTTACATTTCAACACATTTTTCTATTAACATATTAGTAGTTTGTTTTAGGCATTGGTAGTTCCTGTATCAAGTCTGCTCAGCTGTAACAGCTCCTGAATTTTTTAAAATTTAATTTACTTATTTTTCCATTCTGAAATTTTGATGTTCTGTGCTTACTTTTGCACTCTGAGACATCAGTGGAAAGGGAACTTATGAAGAGAATATAGGAAATACATCGACAAACAAGAGAAATGCAGATCGGAAATGGTTATCTGGCAGCCTGCAGAAGTCTATTTACTGATTAATTTATTTGGAGATTTAAAATAGTATTGCTCCCTTTGAATTTCAAGGTACTAGATTTGCAATTCGAGCGTACTTGGCTTGAAATAAAGCAACTCTACTTTATTTCCTCCCAAATATTGTCTTTCTTCCCTCAATGATTTTTTCCCCCTGCTTTTAGTCATTGACTGTTTATGAACTTTTGTTTTGCTCCTTTTTGCCTCTGCAGAAACATGTTTGCTTTATTAACTATTCATTCCCTTTTTTTTTAAAGTTCTCACTTTTAAAAAAAGATATGTAGATAATTTTGTAAAATGTTATTTGGGTCACTTTTTTATAAAGAGGGATCATTTGTTATTAATTATTACAGAAAATAATTTCTAATAATTTATCATTTTATCGGCATTGATAAAATAATCAATTGCAGATCTTCAAAAAAAAAATTATTTTCTAGCTTCCTATTGAGTGAAAAATTGAAAGATCATTCTATGCCAGATTGTTCAAACCTTGCATAAAAATTTGGCATCTGGCCACTCTATGACATATTTGAACATTGTTCAAAACTCCCCAAGGAAGAAAACCCAAAACTGGCTAAAGTTTCACAGTCCGATTTATTACTTTTAATTAATCAGAATTATTGTCAATATTGGCTTGTTTTTCTCTTTTGAACTGAAAATCAGTTAAAAATGGAATCGAACAGGGAAAATTTAAGTACCTTTTATGCCTTATATAATGCATATTTTTATTTGTCTTTTTGCTGAGTCAAGAAATTTTGAATTTGTTTTTAGGTTTTAGAACCTTCTCAACGTTTAGGTTCACAAGATACCAATGGATACCCATCCATTAGAAATCATCCATTTCTAAAAAATATGCCATGGGAACGCTTACATGAGTGTACACCACCCAGAATTCTTCCATACCTGCCTGGTACATCTAGCAATGAAGAACTAAGAAGTCAGTATCAAGTAAGTATAAAATTAGGGCTTCTGATATATTTAAATTTTGTGTTTTGGATATAATGATCATGTTTCTTGTCTTTCTTTTGAGCGATCAGCTGGTTCACTGAGGATAATGATAATATTTAATTTCTGTTAAACCATTTTATTATAAATTCATACCCATGATTCCATCAAATTGTTGAGCTGCAAAGTTGTGCAATTTAATTGCCTTGCATATGTTCTTTTTTCTTCTAAGTTTCGTGGTATTCCGTCTTTTTTTTTAATTTAATTTAATTTTATTTATTTGTAAACTGCACATATAATTAAATAATAACCTTCTGCCTTAGCTTTCAACATTGGAAAAAATCATGCCATTAAATATGTGGTGAAATAATGAAAACGGTCTGAATTCCAAGGCAATCTGTATAATTTGTTGTTGAAAATTAGGTTTTAAAATATTAAATATTGCTAAAATGCAGTGAAAAATGGACTCACTTTTAAATTTGCATCATTAAAAAGAAATGGTATTATTGAAATTTTAAAACAATTTGAAATTTTGTGGGACAATATTTTTGAAAGCTATTGAAGAAAATGAAAAAAAAAAAAAAAATCACTCTAACATATACTTTCTTATTCTCCAAGGTATATATGTTCCAAATTTGGTAGCTATATGACAAACGATAGAACATCAACACATATTCATTATTAGTAATAGTAGATATGAAATTAAAACTTTAATCACGATATATCTTATTTTATGTTTGCTTATTTGATATCTCATGAGAGCAATAATGTTTCAATTCAGTATTTCCAAGGTAAATTTAAAGTGTAGTAAAAAGATTTTTTGCCAGAATTTTAATTAAAGCTTGCTTTATTCTTGAGAATGACATTGTTAGTCTCCTCTGAATATGTATGCAAAATTCAGTAATTTGTCCGTTTTCAGAACAGATCTAATAGATGTCATTTTCCTTGAGCAATTATATGCAATTTATTAGTAATGATAATAATTAAATTCTTTAACAATTGTTAAATAGAATTTGATAGAGAAAAGTTTATATCAGGAAATATCTTGCATTATTTTCAGACCTCATTATTTATTTAATACTTTTTGCATTTTCGAAAATGTCCTTCTTAAAAAACATCTTTGATATTTTCAGTCTGTTTGTACATTATTTGCCATTAATTCTTGCTATATAAAAATTGCCCAAATATAAGCAAAATACTATTTTAAATAAATTGTCAAGAAAAATAAAATCCAAGATTTATATATATATATATTTATTTAATTTAATGAGGAATATGTGTATTGACTTAAACAATTAATGTATAGTTAGCATTCATTAATAGAATAATGGAACATTTTTTTAAAGTTAAAGCCATTTATTATTTATCACTACCATTGACATTAGCATTCTTATTATTAAATATTCAAATTTTTAGCTAAGCAGTTTAGTTTATTAATCTATATAATTTTTTTTATCAATTTTTATAATTTCCTTTTATGAAATCTTTTTTCCTACTTCTTAACCAGTTAACTGCTTCAACCTCTTTGGAAAATGTGTTTCGAAATTGTTTCGCAAAAATTTAACAAGGATGAGTATACTAGTCAAACACAGAGTATGTGTAATATGAAATTATTTTGTAATAAAATGACTTTTATTTTTTCATTTCTATAATCAAGTTTATTTACTTAAAATAACATACATTTTTTTGCATATGAGCCATAAAAAATGCTGCCTCTTGAAAACTTGTGAAAAGGTTAACAAAAGAATCCTTATCCCAGTTTTTATTTCCAGGTATGCCACTTATTGAATGGTCTAAAACAATTTATGGTTGCTAATTGCTTCTGGGAGGACTAATACAAAACTGCAGTACATTTAAGAAAAACAATCCATATTATGTGTGGGAGGGGTTGATAATAATTATTAATAATCTTTATTATTTGCTCCTTTGATTTTGACTTGACCTCAAAATATTTTAAACATCTTGAATTTTACAAATATGTTTTGAATTTTTATTAAATCATAAGTCAAACTGCAAATTGTCACTACTTATTACTCCTGACAAATAAACTCGTCATAGTGGAAAATATTTTATATTTTTTTATAATGAGTATACTCATCAAAAAACAGTTAACTGGATACATAGTTACTCACCTGTTTTATTAGGTACCAGACCATTTGGAGCCTGGCTTAGATGACAAACAAATGACCAGGTTACTTGGCCTGGCTCTTCAGGAGGATGATCAGGAAGAAGAGATCATCTCGAAACCCGCTAGAAAGTCCTCAATACTAGATATACTGCCTGAAGAAATGACGCAGAAATTGGAAGAGCAAGCTAAAAACAACCCTTGGCACAAATTTGTACAAGGCAATCTTATCTTAAAACAAGGCTTAGTTGATAAGAGGAAGGTGAATAGATTTTTGTATTTATTTCATGTAATGTAAAGCTGGTAAAATAAAACTATCCTGTGGTTGTTTGAGCTAAATTAACTTTAAATATCATATGATCAATTTATTTCATAGAAAGTATAAACTTAATATCTATATATACGTAAAATGATAATGTATGTGGCACAGAAATCTCTTTTATCATTACAAGATGACAACAATCAAATGTAAACATATCAATTTGCGAGAGCTTTGGCCAATTGCTGTATTCAATGTTTGCACAGCTGCACTTAATTCAACCCTTCACTAATTAAATAAAAATATTTTGTTATAAATGCTGCTCGCCATGTTAACTATTTCATTCAATTAGAATATGTAAAATAATTTAAGAAATAAGCTTTAATCAGAAATTTAATAATCAAGAGTGAAAATAGGCTTTACCATCACTATGTATACTCTCTGTGACTTAACCTTGCCTAATAGAAATAGGACTTCTGGAACTATTTAAAAAAAAAAAAAACTTTTTAGCGTTATCGAATTTATTTCTATACTTTTTTTCCCCTATGCTATGAAATTCAAACTCATCCATCAAAACATTCAATTCCCTGCTGTTGCCAAGGTTAAAATTAATATAAAGATTTTTTTTTTTTTTTAATTAATTCTGAAATAGGATTTTTATTTCCGCTTATATTTCGTAGTATATACACTTTTAATTTGTTGCAAAATGATTCAGTTAAAGTCATATTTTTAAGTGATATAAATATAAATATTTTTTTAATATTCCTATTAATCGTTTAAAAGCCTAAAAAGTCAATCTTGGCATGCAAGCTGTCATCAAATGCAAATAGTATTATTAAATAGTTGGCATAGTTATCATTTGCTGAGGGAGTAGAAGTTATGAGTATATCATTCAAATGATTATTAAATTTTCAATATTTAATACAGTGATTTTTTTTTCATGTGAATACATGATTAAATGCAATATTTATTATATAATTGGGTTATACTTTTACTATTTTTTTCCAATCATGCGCAATCCATTTTTTCCCCTTATATATCATTTTTTAAAAAAAAAAACTTGTTTGTCTTTCAAATTGTTAAACTATAGATTGAAACTCCAAGTAAGTTTGCAAAAACTTTCAGGTGACTTTCTTTTGATAAATTCTATCATATTTTTGAGCAAACTGTTTTTTTAAATCATGTTGATTGAAAGTATTTTTGTCATGTTTTCTTATGATCCTTCTTTATTAATGCTATGATTAGAAAGTATTTTAAAAAGTAGCTATTGATTGTGTACACTTTTTATTATATGCAATACAATATTTGAAAAGCTACAGTACAGAGGACAAACTTATGCTTGTAGCAGTTGCATTACTTTTATCTTAGAATGAGATGTGACGCTGAACTGAAAAGCCGCACGCATGAATGTCTTGTCTTTGTGTTTGTTTTAAGTGCGTGAATGTGATTATTAAGGAAATGTTTCCAACAACATTCGTCCTGTTGCTTCCTGCACAGATCATAATAATCTACATACCACCACATTGGCGCCCAAAGTGGGGCCTGACGGAAAAGAATTTGTGAGGAAACGAAAGTGATGTCGCCCCGACGATCGCAAGAAAATTTTCTCGCCACCACATTGGCGTGTCATCCTGACACAGAATCATCCCGCGAATGGTTCATCATTGTGTTCCAGTGAAATGATGAAACGAAAGTGAAATTGCAAGAAAATTTTCCCGTCCACAGCAAATTATGAAATGTGTCATCCTGACACATGTCATCAGTTTTCTCATCCAGAGAACGTGTCGTCCTGACACATGCGATTATTCTCATCCCGAGAAAGTGTCGTCCTGACACATGTCATTCTTCTCGTCCTGAGAACATGTCGTCCTGACACATGTCACTTTTCTCATCCCGAGCATGAGATGTGACACTGAACTGAAAAGCCGTGCGCGTGAATGTCTTGTCTTTGTGTTTGTTTTATGTGTGTGAATGTGATTATTAAAGAAATGTTTCCAACAACATTCGTCCTGTTGCTTCCTGCACAGGTCATGATAATCTACATACCACCACATCCTTTTTTTTTTTAATTCTTGCTTGATATGATACTTTATCTCTAACTATGAGTACTTAAAAGAACAGTGTTGGGCACATATGAAATTTGTTTAATGTTAAGTTAGTTAATCCAGTTATTTGAGGAAAAACTTTTTTACTAATTTAGTATTTTTTTTAAAAAAAATTTAAGTTATTCACTTGATTGATATCTGCTTTATTTATAGGGTTTATTTGCTAGAAGAAGGATGTTGCTTCTTACTACTGGACCACATTTATATTACGTAGATCCTCAAAATTTAGTTCTTAAAGGAGAAATTCCGTGGTATATACTTTATTTCTTAATAAAGTAAATTATTCATTTATACTAATTTGTGTAATTTGTTAAATTATTTTTTTTCCGTTGTAAATTTATTCCTGTTTTTAAAAAAAGAGAACTGTATTATAATGTATTTGTTTTATTTTATAGGTCACCAGAACTCCGAGCTGAACCAAAGAACTTTAAAATATTTTTTGTTCATACTGTAAGTATTAAGTTCATACTGTAAGTAAGTTTTTGTATAAATTCTAGATAGTCTAAAATATTGCAAATTCTTTGAGTCTGTTTGAAATTTTCCTCTTATTATGCTTAGAGATTTTTTTATTTCAAGTAAATATGTGTTTAACAACCTATCCTTCTTTATGAAATAATAACCTAAAAGGTTTTGAGAATTTGACTTGTCATTTGTTTGTTGTTGGTTCCAATATTTTGGCTTCTTGATTTGAGAATTGAAGTCCAGAATTATTGGAAACCTGTTTGAGAGCAAGGTTAGATATAAAACTGTAGTTATATTTGTGAAGATCACAGTTATTATTTTTATTTCTATTTCTGGTTGAAAATTTTAATTGAATTTAAGTGTCAGAAAGTACAGGGACTACCATTTGAAAATTGAGTCTTTTTCTATATATATAATATATATATATATAAGCATAAAAGAGGAAGAAAATAGTTTCAAGCAGGGTTGTTGGCAACTAATTTTGTATCTTGAAAGTATAATGAGTGAATTCTGATGAAGTTATCTATATAACTTCATTATAATTATTTTAATTGCGATTAAATTGGAAAAAATTTAATTCATTCATATATTTATTTTATATTCTGCTTTGCCTTCCTTATTGTTATTGTGATATAGAGAAAGCAGGTGTGTGTATATTAATCTAACCTTTGTGCATAAAAGAAATGTCAAAATTTGTAATTTTTTGCAGTGTGGCAGATATTTTTTATAGTGTGTACTGCTACCAAGTATCTGTTACCGATGAAATCTGGAATAAAAAAAGAAGAGACTCTGCCTTCTTTTTTTATATTATTATTTTTTATCATTCTTAATGTATTTGCAACTAGTCAAATTAGATGCGATGTTTGTGGATTATTTTTTATGCTTATGTATATTTGCTAATTGCCTTGGCTACTTTCCCTTCACAAATTAAGGTTCTTTTAAGCAATTCAGATTTGATGTTATTTCAGAAAATTGATAGAATTACTGGTGACAAAATGAAACTTTGAAAAATGAATTTATTGAGATTACCTTCAAATAATAACCCTATGAGTATGTATTTGGATTTTATTTAGATATGAAATGAGGTGAATGAAAGGAATTATATATTTCCAATAGATGATCCTCACATTTCCATAAAAAAAATTAATCTATGTACTGTAATTGTAAGCTATTTTTTTTCTTTCCTTCTTGAGCTTTAAATTTAAAAAAAAATTATTTGTTTCTTTTTTTTATTGCAGCCAAAACACAAAATTATTTATCGGGTTTGTGTAGCAGCCAACTGTAATGATAATATAATTGAAGTCATTAGAATTCAACCCATCATTAGAAATCGTCATTATCAAGCATCTGAGAATTAATTAATCTGATCAAAATAACTGGTATGATCAACTCTAACATCTAGGCAGGTTCCACCTTGTTTGGTTTATTATTTTCAGTTTTTAATCTTTTTATTTTATAATTCATTTTCTTTATTTAAAAAAATTTAGCTGAAAAATGTACTAATTATTCCTTTTGATTAAAAAGTAAATAAAACTGAATTTTTATGAAAATTTGTTCAAATTTTAAAAAATGTGAGATAGTGATTATTAATCTTTTATTTTGAATGTTATGTTTGAGTTCCTATTAATTTTTATAACAATCTCCTTCAAATAATTCTATTAAAGAAGAATACAAAAAAGGATGATTTGGGGTAATGAAAAAGGAAATTAATTTACTCCTTATTCCCTAGATTTGCTCTCACCTATTTTTTAATTTTAAAAAAAAAATTATGGTCATTTTTTACTATTTTTTTAAGTTGATATATGGGGTATAAGGAAAAAGTGATTATATTAAATTTTTCTCTTTTATAAATATTTCCCTTTGCCATTCTGTTTATTTCGTAATTACTTAATAAGTTCATGACATGAAATTGTAATTTGTTATTATTGCAGAGTAATCTCTTAAAATACATATGTTTTCAACATTCAAAGATGCAATATATTTTTAAATGTATAAATAGATATGTAACAAGTAATAGAATTTGGTGATTTGGCTTAATTGCCAAGTTTTAATGAAACTTATGAAATCTAAATTACAAGGAACTGAGTTATTTCTTTCAATCAAATTTAAAACAAGATGTATTAATTATCTTAAGTCATATAGCATTGGAATTTTTTCATTTGTAATAGAAATTCAATATGATCCATTGTTAAATTTTGGAAATGTTTAAAAGTTCATAAAAATATACATATTGAATTATTTACTTTGTGCACTGGAAATATTATGGATGCAACAATAAAAACAGCACTTATAAGGAATATAAGAATTTTGAAAGATTTAGACTTACTGATACTTTTCCTACGGTGTATTTTAAAAATAAATGCTGTAGATAAATTTCTCCACAGGCAGTTAGATTTAAGAAATCCAAATAGCATTGAAATTCCATAAATTTGCTCATTGTACTGGATTTTTTTTATAATGTTCTTTCCAGAATAAGGGAGGGCAGCATTAACCTGCTAATGTATTGGCTTCAGAATAGAAGAATTATAACTTTGATATATTATATTCATTGAAAATGCTGCTATGTAGGAGTGGTGCTTGTTTAATCTATAAGAATCAAATTCACTCTTGTTGGAGTAGTTTGGATGGCAGATATGCGAGCCGCTTAAGGATAAGACAAGATTTTGATGTCTGTCCCTATTCTTAGTTACACAATTTTTAAGGGATTTTAATTTAGTTTATTCAATAAATATATTATGAAAATCCATTCTGAAGATCAGTGACAAATTTCTAACTAAGCTTATTGGATGCCAAATATGTATCATTTAACAATAGCTAAAAATTTGAAAGGCTATCCTTGTGCTCATTTGCAAAAACTTAGTTTAGGTAACAAAATAAATGTATTGTGAAACCTCATTCTGAAGATCAGTGACGAATTTTCAACTTGGCAACTGCTTAGGCCACTAAGCTTAGAGAGGGTTCCAGGCAATTCTGTTAAGAAAACCTAATTTTCATATAAATTTTACATAATAAATATAAAATATTTTTATTTTCCTAGTTACCAAATAAATAAGGATGTAATAAACATAAATTTCTATGAATGATAAAACATTCATACTTACCAAATGTAGTTAATCAAAATTCTATTCATTTCACCACATTCACTTAGTTTTAGTATTTATGAAACTGAAAACCTGCATCAATAAAATTTTGCACAAACGTGAATACCAGACAAGTTAGTCAGAATAGGCAAATTAAAATAGATATATATTCACAGAGAAAATTAAATTTAAAAAATATATATTAACCTAAAATACATCATTGATGCGTTAAAAATGTGCTAGAATATGAAACTAAAAGAACCTCATAATATAGAACCCACAAAATACCTAAATCTACCACTGCTGAGGATCATCTAAATTAGATTTTATTCATTTGCACTTTGTTTGACTTTGAATTTGCATAATTATTATAGAGTAATATTATATGATGGTTTTAGAAGTAATAATAGTTTGTACAAAGTAAATATTATTGAACTGATCTCTTCTTAAAAATGCATAAAAATTTTCATCTTTGTTTTCCTTTGATAAACTTTCTTTTAGTAAATATCATAATAGTTACTATTGCCTTTGTATATTTTTTTCATAATTTTTATTATTTTTTTAAATATACTCATTGCTGCTTAAAATCATTTTTCAGCCTAATCGCACTTACTATCTGGAGGATCCTGAAGGCTTCTCCTTGAAATGGTGCAGAGCCATAGAAGAAGTTCGTAAAGCAACCTATGCACAGAGCTCTTAACCATAGTTTTTACCTAGCAATAATTTTTGAATTTCCAGGGACCCACAGACCTTTTTCTACATTTGAAAACACACTGCTAAAAAGATATGACTTCTTTCTTAACTTTATTTCCAAGAGCTGGTGCTCCAACTGCAAGTTACAATAATGTCTGTACATTGATTTATTTTCAAGATATTTTGCTTTCTTTTTTTTTTTGTCATTTATTTATTTTAACAGGTACTATATACCTTTTAATTTCCTTGTCGATTGTTTTACATTTGAGATGTTGAGTAACATTGTACTTTATATACTCTTTAATATATTACAACGAATTTTGTGATCATTACGTATTTTGAAAAGGTTGTAATTACACTGGCATGCTAACAAGCTTGCAACTGGTCGAAATTTAAAATAACATGCATGTACTATTACCATAAATTTAAAAATAATTTACTCATAAAAAATTTGTTTACAACAATCGAGGTACATTGCAACAAGTGAATGTCCAGTTTATTATTCTCAGTTTGCATTGTTTGTAGGTGTTTGAAGCATTAAGTCTTTCAGTTTCTAGTTAAGTTGAAATAATACTTCAATGTGAATATACATTCATGACATCTGTTTTAATTGTGTTGTATTAGTGTGTAATAAGTTATTAGTTATTCTACCGAATTTTGTTTTTACTTTCATAGCTTATTGGTGATATCCATTTATTGTTTAATTATTGGTCTGAGTTTTGAGTTGAGAGCAGTAGTATGTTTCTAACATATTGTATCAATAAAAAAAAAAAAAAAAATAGTATCTTTTATGCATCTAGTTTCATTCAGTCGATTTTCATGACAAATATCTTTCCAAATGCTGATTGAGCAACAATAAACATGAATTTGTCTAACTACACAAAAATGTTCTCTTTATTTCTGATTTAAGGAATTTTTAATTTTGTGAATTGTTATTAAGGAGGACAAAGGATCTTAATATTTAAAATGCAGAATTCACAATATTTAAGATATGCCTTAACTATATAAAACTTACGTTGATAGCTATTATTATTGTTTGAAAACTAAAAATTATATTCTAATTCTATAGGTATATTTTTCTTTTATGTTTAAGTCTATACTATTTAGTGTAATATGAAGTGATTTAAAGCTTCAAATGTGTTGTTATTAATAACAATGGAAAGTCATGGAAAGTTTTTTGTGAAAAAAGATATTGATCTAATTATTAAATGATTAGTAGGAATCGAATGTCATAAAAATTAATTTAATAATGTAATCATTTGCTTGGACTGAAGAGCATTAACATATGACACTATAATTTATACAAAAAATGTTAGCAGTTTTTGGTTCATGAAAGGTTCAAATATTTTGAACTTGTCATTTGATTTTTAAAATGACTATATTTTAATATTGTGGTGTATTAAATGTGTACTAAGAAAAATATCTTGACTTTTATTATCATTCTCTTTGCAGAAAATATTTTCTGCCTTGTTAAATTGCAAATGATGTTGCATTTATTGTGGAAGCCTTAGAATTTCCCCCCATAAGTTTAAATGTTCCATCCTAATGAAATGGGAAATCATTGCCTTAAAATGTTTATAATAGGTGTATTGTATTTCAAAATTAATAACTGGTTCATAAGCGATCAACATTTTTAATTTTTTCAAAAATTAAATTAATATTTTTCTAAGCAGTGACATTTACATAATGTCTTTTTTGCAACTTTCTAGCATTGTACCTTCATTTTTTTTTTAATTTGAAATATTGAATACTCAAGAATTCTGTTTAAATGTGATAAACTTTAACCAAATGCTCTCAGCTCTAATTTTGGTCTTTTATGAATGCTAATGCTAAATGTATTCTGTGTTTACCAAATAATTTATCTTTTCATTTGGTATGATGGTTAAGCATGAAATAGTATTGCATTGTATAATTTATAGAATTGAGTAGATTTAATTAGTTATGCAGAGTGTGTGAAAATTGTCTTCATACTTATCATGTTTATTTGGGTTTTAAGGAGCAAAATTATTTTTCTTTTGTATATTATGTAATAATTTTTATTACATAAATTAATTTTAATTATTCTTGTAATTCCTGATAATCTTAGAAGAATAGTTTTAACTATGTAGTTTTGTGATGAATAAAGAATGGTGAGGAGAGGGGCTCTATTGAAAACAGTCGCTGTTGCATTTACTAATCTAATATTACTAACAAAAAATCTGATGAATACTAAAATTGTGTTTTCCACTTTGTAAATCTCATGGTGGTAGCCCCCACATGAATGTGCAACATATAACCCATAATTTTAAAAGCCCTACTCTAAATGATACACTATGAAAAAAAAATATTCATTAAAGCAACAACTGTTGAAATATTTCTAAATTAATTCTTTAAGATCTAAAAAATCAGTCATTGATTTTTTTAGATGATTTTGTTTTGGATAACTTTTTTATAATTTTCAGAATTTCATTACTCTTTCAAAACATAAAACTTATTCATAAATTGCATTACTGTTATTATTATTATTATTATTCAAGGCTACAAAAGAATGCTGTTATTTTTTAATTGCAAATATTTTATCAAAAAGTATCTGGTGATGGTAGCAAACTAATGCAGTTAGTATTCCCATGCAGTGCACCATATGATTGATGTTCCCTTTCTTGATAAACTTATCCATTTAGTTTCACAAAGTTAAAATGTATGTTTTCATATATTTATTATAAATCTTTACTGTGAGGCATCCATGTTTATGTACAATTTTATTTAAGCTTTTCTTAAGCTTGACTTAACTTAGTGCACATAATAAAAGGCATAGGAATTTGATCACTTATACTTGATTGCATATTAATATTATTTTAATGCTTCATAATTTATAAAATATACATGTTTTACAAATTTGTTTCTTTGGCTAATGGTATATTTTTAATTGACCGGCCTATGGCTTTTTTCAATTTAGAGAACCAGTCTGCCTAATCAGATATCCGTCACTGTCTGTCTGCCTGCCTGTCTGCCTTTGTTGCCTATTAAGAAAGAGTATCATACCTATCATAAAGAGTATCTGTTTGGAGTCAGAGAATTGTAAATTTGAGTATATTTACTCTGCTAGTACATAGGCACATACTTGTAAGCTATGTGACATTGAATCAGAAATTTTAATATTGATATCATATCCTATTTCATACACTATCTTCTTCCTCGTCATGATTGAAAATTATTAGCTTTGAAAGCCACCCCTTCCCTCTTTTTAACATTCATTTTTTGCAGCTTCAAAAAAATGAATGTTATAAGAACATAAATTATTCCATATCTAAAATATGTGCTGACGAATGCTAGTTAGATATGCTGCAGTGTCGCAGAATCAGTCAGAATTGGTCTCTGAGAATTCATGGAGGTACTGTATCTAGTCCCTCCACCCACCCACTTTTCACATATATAAACACAAATCATATATATTTTAATAAAAGCCTGAGAAGGCATTCAAAATTTATCATTTGCTAAAAACTAACAAATTTATTATGTTGTTAGTCTGGCATTTTTTTTCTCCCTCTCTGCATAAAAAAAGCATACTGTTTGAAAATTCTTGAAAAAAAATTGCCAATTAAATTATTGAAAATCATAAATTAACCTGAAATATTTTATTTTGGAAATATATTCTAGTTCAAAGTACATATGAAGGGGTTTCTTCATCTTTAAAAAATTTTCAAAACACATCATCAATTATTCAGCAAAATTTCTGTTATGAATTTGACTTTCATGTACTCTGTATATACTATAATGATTATCTTATACCTAACAAATTAGTTTGTGATTTACAACCGAACTAAACTTTTTATCATATTATTATAAGATTATGTACTTTTTTTAATTTCTTAAGTAATTACAAATGCATAATCCATGTATTTTATAAATGCATTAAAAATTTGATTTTTTAAAAATTTATTTTTATAGTTTGCATTTTAGTAAATATTGTGTCTAATGTAACTCTAATATTTAGCTCTATATTGTTGATGAAAATTGATATGAAATTGTTTGATGCTGTTTATTAATTTTACCTTTTGATGTATTTCAACTTACTTGTCTAAACTACATATCACTAAACTAATATTCAAAATGCCAATTTTCTAAAATTATTCCATGGTATAATTACTCATTATTAGTTCTGTGGAAATTTTAGGAATAAATTCTAATGTTTGTATATCTTTCTGGTTGTAACTATATTACTACTTAATTCAGTGAGTGTTAAAATTTATAACCTGTGTATTTTTTCATAAAATTGTGATTATATTTTAAGCTTTCCAACTATTATTTATTTGAAGTGTATGAAACTTGTCTTAACTTTGATCTATTTATATGAATGACCGTTTGATTTGTAGTTTTAATGTATAAGTCTATTTTTAGCATTAAATATTATCTTGATGTCTGATATACAAGTTTTTTGATCCTTTGAAATGCAATAATGTCTTTCTTCCTTGAAGTGTTTAAGAATGTCTTTTCCAATAAAAACTATGCATTTCTTGTAATGGTATTGTAAGTATAGTAAAAAAATAGATCAGATTTAACATAATTGTTGTTGTTGTTTTTTCCGTTTTCAAACTGATTTTCAACATATTAAAAACCATTGCAGTTTCTTTCATAATGCTTATCTCAAAAAAAAAAAAAAAGTTTTCCAGACATTTTAAATGACAGATTAGAAACAAGTAGTCTCACAAAAAAAATATTCCTCGTGAGAATACAATTTTAAAAGAATAGCCGTACATGTGAATATTTCAAAATATTTTAATTGTATTTTATAAGATGTTTCTTTTTTTCAGTGTGTAGAAGCAGTAGAAAGTGAATATGCATTAAAGTAAATGAATTTCCATCTAAACTATACAAAAGCAAAACCATTCTACTAATAATAGAAATTTTTTACAAATTTTTTTGCTTTTATTTTGCAACCAGCAGGAATGGTTCCCCCAAAACTTTCTATTAATGTTAAATATGATATTAACTTTTGGCATAAATTTAGCATTTTTAATGGATCTACAGTGTAATCTTTGGCAATTAATATCTGGCGTGCAGTTAAGGCGAATTTGTGCTTTAAACACGTTTTTCGCAATCGATTGAAACGAAGATTTGACACAAGTGCTAGGGACAAGTGTCTACACTATAGGAAGTAATCTACCAGAAACTTTCTCGTATAGTATTACTTTAACGAAAGTTTTATTTCCTGTTCCCCCGTGATGTGTGCTTCGTAGTATAACAATGAAAACCGGTTATATATTAGACACCTTATTTTTTCAACTGACTGAAATCAAAATTTGATACAAAACTACGAACTACAATCGCAAGATCACATAAGAAATTTCATTTTTTCAAACCTTTGCGTTTTTTAGACTATCGTGCTTACAGCCATGCTAAAAAGCAGACCAATAAACGATCAACCCATTGTCTGCTTTGTTTCCAAATTTTGATAGAGATCTGAATTTTAAATGCTAATTCAGTGCAAGATTTCCTAGCTTTAACATTTTTTGTAGTAATGTTGTTCTCTTATTCTTAGACAATTGCACAAACAGACTTTCTTTGAAAATATTTCATTCAAGTTACGATAGAAATCTATAACTTAAGTCTAAATGCCACATACCAAATTTCATCCATCCAGCCAAAAGTGTTTTATGAATTGTCTTGTTGGCAGAAAAACTATCGAAAATTCCAAGAAGTTATTTTTTCTCTCGGATATGTACTTGTTTAAAACGTTGCGATGCATGAAAATCTCGTGATTGAATAGTTAGCTATTACAATATTTTCTCTTTATATACTTCGTTTACGAGAAAGTAAAAAAGTTTATATTTTGATGATTTATCTCCATAAAGTTTAAAAATAAATGTTATAAGTTTTCTGAATTGTTAGTTATTTTACCAGAGACGTATCGATGGTAAGTGGCACTCGAAGCATGTTAAAATTTTAACCCCTCCAAATTATTAATATCAACAAAGTAAAAAATGTTGCAAAATTTAAGTAAAAAATCTTAGTAAATTTTGGCAAAGGTTCATTCAGAACACACTAGATCCGGGGAAGACTGGCGTTTTGCAGTATCCATCAAATTTATTGAGTTTTAGTATTTATCGAGAGAATTAATTTTAAAAAAATAGAGTATTCAGACATAGGAAATTTAAAACATGGAAATTAATCAAGTAAGAGAGGCTCCAGATTCGAAACTTAATTCCACCGAAGAATCAACATGTGTAAGAGCCTGGCACCCAATAAATCTAACACTGAATATTAAACAATCTCTCACTGATGGGGATGACGTCACCATTATAGACCAAAATTTAGTAACATAATCCTTCAGTCACACTTATATTGCTTCAAAACAAGCCATAAATATAAGTAAACCAAACTACCAAAATAATGATGTTTAATTTTTCAATGATTGCAATTATTTCTAAGAGTATGTTGTGAAAGCTTATAAGCCAGTTAACAGCTACGCTACACGAGCAATTGCTTTTGTATTGTGGGCATGTTACTGCATGCTGCGAACCACAAGGTCCCAGGTTCTATCTTCGCTCATTCCAATTCGTCACATTGGTGACCTCGGACGATGAACCTTCAACCTTCGTACAGCTGTTGTGGCGTCATCTACCCACAGCAATCCAAAGTCGTCAGACTCACTTGCCCTAACGACAACCACACAGGCTCGCCATAACGTTTAGCGCTACTCAAATGGGTAGAGACTCGCTGGCTAATATATCACTCAACAGCCATATCATTCTACTCATTGGAGAGAGAGTACTGTGGTGAACCTTATAGGCCAGATAACAGCTACGAAACGAGAGTAATTACTTTTGTCTTATGGTCTTGTTATTCGGTTGCGATCCACAAGTTCCCAGGTTCTACCCTCGCTCATAACAATCCGCTACAAGTAAATATAACAAATATAAAATTTTACCGTAAGTAATTTGATAATTTTTCTTTCTTACATTGAGCTTCTACTTTCTATTTATACATTGTCACATGGAGGGCCAAAGAAAGCGAATGACAAATAGGCAGGGCCGCCACGTGAGGGTGGCAAAATTGTTCACCGCACAAGGGGGTCAGGGGGCGCCAAAATTTATAGAACTTATAGTTTATTAATTTAATGTTACTTAAATAAAAATTGTTAATTATACGTTTGCAATTTTTAAATCTAATAATTTGTAACATGTAACAACAGGAATTGGGAATGTTTTGTATCGGCATATATTTATTCTTTATGTGCTGTGAAGCTGTTGCGGCTCAACGTCGTTGTTTAGTTTGCTTTTTTTCTTTTTTGAATGATGGTGGCGGCGCCACCATACGTGTGTGCCCTTGAATTAACAGGGAATACCCTTATTTTTAATCGTATACGTAGTCGCTGCTCATAAAGTGCGTACATTCTGTGAATTGCTTCGCAAGCAAAGTACTGTGATTAATTGTTTTCAAATCGTTTTTTGTTTATAATGGCTCTAAAAAATAAGATTATTATTTAGAGGTAAGTGAACAATCTAAATATACTATTAGTATTATTTTCATAGCAGTAAAGATTCATAAAAAGAAACAATTCATTAAGAATCTTTCAAATTAACAAAATAATTCAAAAAGCAACTTTTTATTTGTTTCTATAAAACCTAGATAAACCTTATCCTTTATTGAGCAGAATTTAATTTATCAATTTCTGATATACAATTAGAATTTCCAAATAATCGAAAAAAAACTCTAAAAAAATTACTAATGATTATAGCTCTTTTTCATTAAAAGTTTATAATTATTATGTACCTGAGATGCTTTAAATATTTCAATTGCTTATAACAAATACTTTTTTGTAATTTGTATTAATATTGGTTTAATTTAATTAAATATTTTGAATCAGCAGAAAGAAGAAAAAAATTCACACTAAACTCTCAGAAATTAATTTTCCACAAAAATAAATAAATAAATGTTTCTAAATTTTCAGTCAAATTAGTTTTTCTATCTAAATTTTTATTTAGTAGCAAATGACATAAATGGGATTTCGACTTTCAAATAGTATATTGAGAGAAATTCATATGATGCATTTTGTATATGGAATGAAAATTAAATTTTTTTTTATTTAGTGCAATAAATATTTTTTTAGAAACATGTTCTCAAAAAAAGAAAAAAAAAAAGTCTGGAGCACAAAATAGAAAAAAGAAATTGCAATGATAAGAACCTAATCAGAAGCTGGCGTGATCTCTAAATAAATATCTCAGAACACAATAGGATTAGACGGACCATCAAGACTAACATCTGGTTTGGAATTTCATAATGAAAATTTATCTCAAAATGTAAGTTCATCAGAATATGATCAAGAAGAAGCCACGATTGTACCAATAGAAAATTTAGATGCTGACGTAGAAAATTCATCTGATAATAACGTAATATCTCAAAACTAAGATTTTGATTTTCAATTAAACGATCCAGCTACCTAGTCTGATACAATTTATATGAAAATTAGAGATTATTTCATTCAAAATGGCCCTCCCCGCTTGATAACCAAACATTTTCAGAGAGATAATTCTGGCAGAAAGTTTCCAGAAATGTTCTATTATAGAACATTACCGAAGGGAGAAAAAGTATTTAGAAATTATTTAGTATATTCAAATTCCCGAAACGCAGTTTTCTGCTTCCCATGTAAACTATTCAGAGAGAAGCATTCACAGCTTATTAAGGATGGATGTAATGATTGGGCACATTTAACCCACATTTTTAAAACATATGAAAGCAGTGCATCTCACCTTAAACATAGTTCAAAATGCAGTGAACTCAAAATGTCTTTGCGTAATTTATGTACCATTGATGCAGCTTAACAAAGATTTTATGATGCAAAAAAGGTTTACTGGCAATCTGTTATTGAACGACTTATTCATTTTATTAAATACCTGCAATACCTCGCATTTAGAAGTTCTTCGAAAGAGTTGTATCATAGTGATAATGGAAATTTTTTGAAGTTTGTTGAAACCATGTCAAAATTTGATCCAATAATAGCTGAACATCTCCACAAAATTCAAACATCTCAAAAGAAGAACATTGCTCATTACTTAGGGGATCAAATTCAGAATGAAACTATAAGCATCATTTCAGAAGGAATTAAAAAGTATTTATTAAATATAATTAAATCGTCAAAATATTAGTCATTAATTCTGGATACTACATCTGATGTCAGTCATACCGAACAGTTGACTGTTGTAATTCGATTTGTTTAATAGAACGAGGATACCAATAAAGCCCAAATTGAAGAAAATTTTTTAGGATTTCAATCTGTCAACGACACTAATGGACAGGATCTGTTTGAATTCATAAATGGACATTTAAAAACGTTAGAACTAAATTTATCAGATTTACGAGGCCAATCTTACAATAATGGTACTAATATGAGAGAAAAGCACAAAGAATTTCAACAAAAAATTATTGAAAATAATTCGAGGGCAGTCTATATCCCCTGCTCTGCCCATTCTCTAAATTTGCAGAGAGAATTCTGCTAAATGATGCTGCTAAAATTTCCTTCGAAACAGTTAATTTCTTAGGATTAGTGCAGGAGCTTTGCGACTACTTTTCTTCATCCGTTAAACGTTGGTCTATTTTGCAACAGTATCTTGAAAATCTAACTTTACAGCCACTCTCCAACACCAGATGGGAAAGTACAATTCAAGCTTTAAGATCATTGAAAAACTATTTGAAGGGAATTTTGAGAGCGTTAATAAATATCCAAGAAGATCAAACAATAGACATGATAGAACTCAAGCAAAGAAATTTGCTTTAGAAGGTTTCCTCGTTTAAATTCATTTACATTAACATCTGGCACGATATTTTTAATTTAGTAAATGTGGTAAATACAATAATGCAAAATTCTAAATGTGATTTACAAATCGTGACTGACAGTTTATAAAATCTTATATCAGAACTAAATAATCGAAGATCAGATGAAGCGTATGAACATGCAATTGCCATTGCAAGTATTGTTGCTGATGATTTGGGGATGGATACTGATTTTCCACAAAGTCGAAACAGGTTTAAAAAGAAACTATTTCAAGATGAACAAACCGACGAGCCAATCAACAATTCAAGACAAAAAATTAAGGTTGAATTTTACAATATAATATTAGACACTGCTATTTCTTCAATTACTGAAAGATTCAGTCAATTAAAAGAACATTACAATTACTTCAAGGTAGTAAGTACACTATATAACTAATTTAAAAACTGGAGTGACAATGAAATTTTAAAACATTGTAAAGAATTAGAACAAAAATTAAATATGATACTAAAAATGTTAATGAAAAGCACATTGATGGATTAAATTTGCTCGAAGAAATAAAATCTTTGCGATGTTTACCAAAGAGAATATGTCACCTATTGATGTTTTAAATTATACATTGTATTTAAGAAAACAATCTTACCGATACATTTCCAAATATTGCAATAGCTTTACGTATTTCTTTAATCCTGCCAGTTTCGGTGGCTACTGGAAAAGAAAGTTTTTCAAAACTTAAAATTATTAGAAATTATATTTAAAAAAAAAACTACATGCGATCTACCATGGTGCAGGAGAGATTATCGGACTTGTCAATTATATCCATAGAGAGCGAAATTTTGGATAAATTAAATATAAAGGAATTGATACGAATGTTTGTAGCTGCGTAAGCTAGGAGGATTAATATTTGAATATATTTTCTAATTTTTATATTTTACTTAAAAAATGTTTTATCATTTTTTTTGTTTTTAAAATTTATGAAATAATAAAAACAGTAAGACAAACGTGTTTTAATATTATAATTTTAAAGCTTTTCAGTTCGAAAGTGAAATTTTGAATACTATAAAAGAGTATTTCGCATATAATTTGAAGCATTTTATAAGAGTGCAGTAGAACAGAATTAAGAGGCGCCAAATTTCAATTTGAACATGGGCGCCTAATACTCACGCGGCGTCCCTGCAAATAGGCCTCTCTTCGTTTAAAAACTTGGATAGTTTGAAACAAGGGTTTAAACAAGGGTTGAAAGGGTTACATTTCATATAAGATATGCTTACTGGCGAAGTTAGAGTAACACGAATTTTTCGCATTCCATGCCTTGTTGCAAATTAAAATTTGTAACTTGCATCTGCGGAATGTAATAACTTCCTGTCCCGCTGGGACGCAATATCATGCTTTCCTTTAAAAATTATAAATGTATTAATCTTTTGAACCCATGGCGACTAGGGCATTTTTGATTCCTTTGCTTGGGATATGCAAGGTAATCCCATGAACATAAAATCTATCAACGAGGTATAATAAAGTGACATGAAAGTTTTGAAAATGAATGGTCTGCAAAGACGATACTTTCACTTGGGCTGCAGCACTCCCTACCTTATTTCAACACTTTATTTATTTATTTCGTAACACTAGTCGGCCTTTTCTTTCTGATAATTCATGAGTTAAAATGATTCGTTAATCGCATTTCGACAAGAAAACGTATTATTCTCTTTCGAAGTAATTACGATGTGTAGAAATTAAACGCTTAGATTATTAAGGTCACATCCAGGAATAGCTAGTATTTGTTTTCAGTGGTAGAGATAAATCGTTCGCCAAAGAACGGAATGAATGAACGTATAAAGTAAGTAAATGAACTGTATCAATTCAACATTGTGAACGACTTTGTAGTAGATCCAGATATTTTTGTTCCTGAGCCATTAAGTGGATCCAGTTATTTCGCAAACAGGATACTGCTATTCCTGTTTGCGAACGACTGTATAGCTTGCGAACCATTCGGTTTGGTTTGCGGTTTGTCCACAAGAAAGGCAAGAAGGAAAAGGGAATTGAAAGGGTTCCAAATCATTTTGCAAAAGAAGTTGGAAAATTGACCTTGATAGATAAAGCGGTTTTGTTGGGAGATTTTTCTCAGAGATTCACGAATCTTCCTGTCAATAGTCGTGAAATTGAGGAGGGTTGCATGGAGGGGGTTATGTGACGAATTGATACTACCGAGAATAGAACCTGGGACCTTGTAGTTTGCCGCCGAGTAACAGGACCACAATACAAAAGCACTTTCTCGTGCATCGTAGCTAATAGCTGGCTTGTAAGCTCTCACTACAGACTCTCCCTCTCGCGCAACCCAATCAGTCACATTGGGTCTGTAGTGAAAGCTTATAAACCAGCTAACAGCTACGCTATACGAGCAGTTGCTTTTATATTGTGGTGATGTTACTCGGCTGGAAACCACAAGGTCCCAGGTTCTATCCTTGCTCATAACCTGTCGCTAGATTGGTGACCTCAGACGATGAACCTTCAACCTTCGTATAGCTGTTGTGGTGCCATCTACCTATAGCAACCCAAAGTCGTGAGACTCACTTGCCCTAACGATAACCACACACGCTTGCCATAACGTTTGGCGCTACTCAAATGGGTAGAGACTCACTGGCTGATACATCACTCAACATGAATGAATTTTAGAATGAATGGAATTAGAATGCGTCTTTTCCATAATTTGAAAAATTTACTGTAACATTTGTTATTAATTAAAAAGATCTACAAATTTATTCTTAAATACAATGTATACACTATATTAAAGTATACACTATATTAAAAGAATTTTTTAAAAAAAACATTTCTCATACAATACATTATATATATATATATATATCTGTGTGTGTGTGTGTGTGTATTTTAGCACTCTATGGGCTAAACTGTTTGATCTACAGCTGCCGAATTTCGCACATATATACCTCCGAGAAGGGAAATGCCTCGGGACGATTTTCTTGGAAATTTATACTATAAATTTTACTAATTAAACATCCAGCGGTATTTAAAAAATTTCATTATAACTTTTGAAAATATTGCAGTACATAAAAGATTTCTAATCCTTTTCAAAATTTATAAAATTAATTTTTTAATAATATAAATTTAATAGCTTTGCAAATTTTCATTGATTTTTAATATTTTTAAAAATAGTTTTTTTTTTTTTTTTTTTTTGCCCAATTTTTAACAATAGATTGATTACCTAGTTGCCCTGAACATCAGGATGTTTTCGTCAAATATTTAATCACGTGATGCTTCCCATTGTTGGAAACTAAGGATGAAGGACGTTTAATATCATTATTATTTACAAGATAAATAAAAAAAAAGTAAAATTAAATTATCACGAAAGTTAAATGATAAATGAGATTATGTTTCAATTGCGCTATGATGTCATGGGATTAGTCTCAATTTCAGATGTTCATGTCCACAATGACGAGAACATATATATTAAAATAAATCGACCTTTAATATTTATGACAATTTGATGCTTAAAAATAGTTTGTTGACGGAGTAACAGACATGAAGTTATGTCTAAGAAATATAATTGAAATTAAGCATAACCAATATTAAAATCAGACTAATTTGTCATCAAAGGCTCTGGTTTAGGCTACGGAATACATGAGCCGGTATTAAAATCTTAAAATCTTCAAATTGTAAAAAAATTTTAATGACCACTTTGATTCAATGTAAAAGTGGTATTTATAAATATCATTTGTTTCAAAAGATGAATTTTTAAAAAATGATATAAAACATATGTTTTAGAAATATTTTTATTTTGTAATTCAAATAATCTATTTTAAAAATACGAAAATTCTAATTCTTCTCTAAAAAAATTAAAAATGCAGAGATGTGAAAAAAAATAAAGAAAAGAAAAAGTACAAATGCTATTATAGTTTATACTATCACAAAATGAATTTTTTGTCACTATTACGTCATTTTATCCGAATGATCAACTTATTTCTAATCTTAGCTAAAATTTTTAGAAAAAAATGAAAGCCAATGTAGAAGTAAAATTTTGCAAGGGCAGAAGAGACTTTATTTATTTAATTATTTTTCAGTTCTATGTCATGACATTACATTAAGAAAATAAATTATTTATTCTGTGAAATAACTTTCTTGATACATTTCTGAATTCTAAATTATGAATAGAATTAAAAAATAAGTACAAGTTTCAAAGATTTTTAAAAATGTAATGTAGCTCAAATTTTTGTAATGCTTTTTATCATTTTATAATTATGGCACTGGAATTTCTTTACTTTCTTAGACTGTTGTTCACTGAGCCAAGGTTTCGAACGTGATTTTTCTTTATTCTTGGTAAGTAGAAATACATTGAATTTCAATCATTTGAAAGCAATCGCTTTTGTTTTTAATAATGTCTGAAAATTTAATTTATATGGCTCTATTTTAGGATCCATAAGGTGATCTTAATAGCCTTACTATCATCATAAAATGTATCATATATTTATCTATAAAATAGATTTTATGATTTTTTTACTAAGCTATTTATTATTCTGCAAGAAGCAAGAATGGACAAGAACCAAACCGAGTAGATGCGATTTATAGCAATGTGTTTAAAATAGTCTTAATTTTTAAGATCAATGTATAATATTATAATCAATTGATAATGTACATTATTTTTTAGATGATAAACTCTGAACAGAGGACATATCATTGTGTTATTGTCAATTCTATCAATAAAGTATTTCTTTGCTTTATGAATAATATCCTTGGAGCCTTTTTCGGGAAATGATTTTATTATTAATGAGATACGATAAATAATATTATAAAAGAAATCTGTAAATTTATATACACATATATATATATATATATATATTGCATGTTTTGTATAATTTAGAGCTTTTGGTTATTTTCTTTTTGAGGATTCATTCCTTAGATAAAATTAAAAAAAAATGAAATCTGCTATCGCAAATTTCAAATTATCATGTGCGAACAATTTGTATAATAATACTTATCTTGAGAGTCAAAACAGAATGCTTAAATCATCGTTCTTTCCATGAAATGTATTGAAAAATAGAAACATTAAAATCATGTTCAAAAAAGGGATTGATCTTCGCATCATAACTTCGCAGCATTTTTTTTAGTAAAACTGTTAGATAGTTTTGATTCAGAAGCTAATCTGAAACGTTCGAGATTTGGAATATTTTTCACATATTTATGAACCCGATCAGAAAAAAATTCCTATCATTTATGAGCTCCGACAAATCATACTTTTTTTTTCTGCCTATGCAATTTACAGCTTCAGAAACCTCTAACCAAAACAACATTATCGTTTCACATGATAAAAGAAATGACAAATACGACTTGAAGGCGAAATAAACAGTCCAGTTACTAAATAATATAATCTTTTGTTTTCGGTCTACTGAAGATTACATTTTTTTTAGTTTTGGTGTTTGAAAAACAAAAGATTTCTTGCGAAACGACGTTGCTTTCCCATCAGATTTCCATCGAAATCTACCACATTTTTACAACAGTATTTTCAGAAATTATTTAATCGAAAATATGAAATTAATTTCTTAAAAAGATTTCTGAGATTGATGTCAAATGCATCCAAATGCAATTCCTTTTTATTTTAATAAAACTGAAAGTTTTATTTTCAACGTTACGGACATTTAAGACTGAAGTCGAATGCTCTTGGTACATTCTACTTATTTCCGAAATGAAGACTTTTCTACCTTTTTCTAAAAAAAGAAATGCAATTTTATTTTGAAATAATAATTAAAAGCTGCTTTTTGGAATAGCAGACCACTTTCTGAAAACGAAAGCGATATTAAACAAAAAGAAGGCATGTAGATTCATTTTTCTTATCAAAATGTTTTGAATGAATGCCTTAATATCTTTTATTATGGCAAATTTTTCATTTATATTTGTCAAATTTCACAACAAAAAAAAATTACTTATTTTCAAGTGCTGAAAGGTAAAGCAGAAGTTTTTTTACTTAATGAAAAAACGAAATAAACAGTCCTACCTTTCTCAAGTATCGGCAATTTAAATATGACGTCACTGCACATTACGTCCGGGCATCTGTAATGGCCGCCTTCATATGTGATGCAGATGGATCAAGATCAAAATGTTAATATATTTTATTTTTTTGCAGGCACAGAATTCTTAAGAAACATGTAGTTGCAAAAGAAATGTTCAATGATGTGAAAATATGTCCTGTAACTATTATTTTTGGTGTTTGTTGCAATTTTATGTTACTACAGTGGATATTTATTTATGTCTTTCGTGCAGTGCAATGAAGTATCGGTTATGTTTGGACTCCAAAACTTTGTGAAATTGTCAATTACAGTGCGCAAGTGAAGCACAGTTTTTTTTGGAATACCTAGTACAAGGTAAGATGTTTGTTAATATATTAATATAGTGAAAGGTCATAACCTAAGATCGTGAAATAATATCTGTAAAAATTTGATACCCCCTAGAAGTTTTGCATTTGTAGTTTACTTTCGAAGTTACTTTGATTCTAGAGCAAAGAATTTTTTGCGTTGCCGTTCAGTCATAGAATGATATCAATTAAAAATAATTGTTGTGTACATGAATGTAAATATCTGCAAAAATTACTTGACTGTATTAGTATAAAAATACCAACAAGTTGAATAATTTAGCTTGTTAATATTTCAAATTATTTGTTAGGAAATTCTTACCATAACCCATCAGTGACATTCGATATGACAGCTTATTTATATCTGATAGAATTGTTAACAATGCTATTTCTAAACACTTTAAAATTATTTTCTAGTAATTGAAGATAATTAAACTTCCTGATTTGATAATGGAGTATTTTCTGGTTGTGCAGCTGTTTAAAATTGATATATTTTTCATTTTATGGATATTAAAATAAAATATTAGAAATAAAACATTTTGAAACTATATTGCAGTATTTTATTTTTCAAATCTTCATTCAAATTAAAATCAAGAACATATTTCTCTGATTTATAAATTATAATTTAAAAATAATGACCGAAGTTCTGTATTATTTTAAATATCCATGCAAATAATTTTGCTGAAAATTTATATATACTTAAAAGCCTAAAATTCTGATTAAAGCATTAATTAAAAATTCTAGTGTTCATGAAGTATAAAAAAAATTCTATTTAATTATACGACATGCTATGGTCTCTGTGGTAATTAAATTTGTAACTGCAGTAATATAATGTGCTTTCAAAATTTAATTTATTAGAAGTACTGATTGTTTACTTGATTTTAATTCTTCCCTGCAGTTGTCTGTTTTCTAAATTAAATGTTATAAAATAACTAAATAGTTTGAAGAAATTTTAAACATTCAAAACTTTTTGATAGCAAATTTCAATTAATTGCTTATATAAATTGTGAGTAGACTTTTAACATTTGCTGATACATATTCAAATTTGCTATTTGTGTGTTGAAACTATCAGAGATTACTGCCATTTGTGAGAATGTGTAACAAAAATGTCATGTGATGCACACCAGTTGCATTTCTTTCTTGGACCAGAAATAAAATTTGTTTAAATTTATTTTTTGCCTAAATTTTTCTTTTTTCATCTCTAATGTCTTGAAGTTTAATGTAATGTGATTATTATTAAATTGCCAACATTTAATAATTTGCTTATCCATGCATGTCATAAAAGTCGGGCATGTGCTTGATTTAAAGGTTAACACTCATTTTGAAATCCACAAGATTGATTATAACTTATATTTTGTGATGTAAGAAGGTTTATTATTTGAAAAAAATGTATTGTCTACTCTATTTTTTAGTAGATTTAAGAAAAATATTTGCTTTGCTAACTTCAAAAAAATGAGCTAAAATATTTTGCAGGATATTAATATTCAGTGTAGGTGTTATGCCTTTTTTTAAAATTTGAATTAAAAAAATTTTTTTGAAGCGAAATATTTGGTTTAAATAAAAGTAGAGAGCTTTTAGTTGTACTTTACAAAACTATATTACTATAACTGCCCTTTTTTTACTTCTTTCATTACTTTTGGAATACAAGAATGAAAGAGTGCAGTGTCGCGAGACTTGCGTAAATTTATAAGTTCTATGGTTTTGTCTTTACACTGCAAATATTTTTCCATTTTAGACCAAAATAGCAATAGTAATAATAAAAATAATTAAAAGAATCGAAAGAAAAAAAATTATATAAAAATAGTTGTTGAAATTTTTTTTTCTTTTCTTAAAAAATGATACAGAATCAGTGTTGGAAACTGGCCATATTATTTATGCATTAGAATTTATTGTTAATTTTTCTATCTAATTACAATAAAGCTGACATTTTATAAATTATATATAAAGCTTTATTCAAATTCATGAGCAAATTACTAATATAGAAGCTGTTACCCCGGACTTAAATCATCAGAAAAGCAAATGACAGTTGCATTCTTGATCTCTCATGGCATGACAGGAGTTTCCAAAGAGGAATGTATTCTAACTGCAAGGCAAGGCCCCTTCTCCAAGAAAAAAAAAATAATAATTAATATAAGAAAAAATTATTTGAAGGAATTTTATAAGAAAAATATTCAAATTTGTTAATTTTATGAAGTCATTTAGATCAAAATAATCCTTTTCTTACTTAACTTATTTATTTTGGTAAGTGGTGTTTTTTTAAAATCAATATGTATAAAAAAAATTTCCACAACATTTTTCCCAAATAATTTTTTTCCCCACTATTTCTTGTAATTAAAATTTACATGTACTGATATGCAGACTTCAGTTTATGTGCTTTTGTATGCTCCATTTATTACTGTATATTAAATCAAGAAATATTTTTGGCATATTCAATATTTTATATTGTAAATATACTGTAAAATTTCTATTTGGAATTTGTATTCTATTTCTGCTTATTGAATTTCCTTAAAATATATAGTTAATTTTTGAAATATTTCCATATCTATGAAAAAATTGTTTTTGGAAAACTATTCCTTTATAAAATTTATTTAATCCAGATTTCAAAATTTCTCTGTATACTTGATGGGTGGATTTATTTTTAAATTAATCATATTTTGAGAAATAAATTCTGGTGTAGTTTTTAGTTGTTTTACAGGATTAATATTTGATATATAAAACTTCTTATTTACTTATCTTAATAATAATTATTGAGAGGAATGAATTTATTGTTAATCATATTATCTATATTTTTTCAATAAAAAAGTTTAACAGAACTTTATTTTTTAAACAAGGCGTTATAAAAATAATGTAGAAAAATTACATTCTAAAATATGAAATTATTATTTAAAAAATCCAATTTCTGATATTGTCAATGAAGATTTGTTATAGTGATCTATTGCTTCAGGAGAGTAGTTTATATCCATTTGGTGCAGTCTTCATTAAATTTCTGAATAGGGATTGGATTTTTTTTTCACTCTTGTTAAGTGTCCTTTTTTTTTCTTTTTTTTAAACACAATTTCAGTCTCAGTTTTGGATATCTGTTAAAAGTGTATGAAATATATTTTGTACAGTTTAGACATTTGGACTTTATAGATAAATTCAGTATTGGAAATGAAAAATACAGAAATTGTAAAAGTGCCAACTACCATATTAAAGTTTTATTAACTTTATCTGCTAAATGTTAATTGCTTTGCTAGATTACATATTTATTTTTGAGAGGCATACTTATATTGTAAGGATGAACAAAATTATTACAGTGATGAAATTTTCATGGAGCATAATAATTCTTTTCAGATAATTATTCAAAGCTTAAAATATTGCACATTCTGTTTGAAGTTCATTATATTCTGATCCTGCTTTTTTGAAAAACGAGTATTCTTATGAATATTTATTATTCCATTTGATAATTGAATAAGAAGTAAAAAAATTTAAATTTCAATTAAATTTGCATATTTTTCTTTCATTGCAACATTATTTTTCAATTTTATTATGTGGGAATTAGCAGAAATGAAATAGCAAAATTTCAATAGAAGATATTGTAAAACTAGAAATGTTTTATTTTGGATTTATTTTGAAATTTTGTTTTACATTAAGTAACAAAAGTAATTGCAAGTTGCATGTAACAGAATCCTATAGTCTGTATATAACCAGATTTATCAATATTTCATATAATTACAAGACTGCAATTTTTTCTAGCAGTAATTTTGATCACCATGACAGTAATTACCCAAATGACTTCCTCTTATAAGCAAGATAAAGATTCTGAAAAACAGATTTTTAGTTTTATGTAGTATCTGCATTTTCCAAATTTCAATCTAAGGCGTAATAGATACTGGAGAATGGTTCCCAAATCAGTATAGCAAGTGGGGATATCATTTCTTATCATTTGACAATAATAACATGAGTATACCTAACATAATATTTAAAGAAATTGCATTATAAAACTAAAATTATTCATTGAAATATGTGAATTTTTTTTTACATTATAAAAATTAGATATAATACTTTAGAAGCTTATTTTAAAAGGATAATTCAAATTAATTTTTACTGTGAATTAATTACTTAAAAGTGAAAAGTGGAGCATTTTACTCAAAATGAGATAAATCTGAGACATTTTTCAGCTAGGGGCAAATGAAGAATTTCAAATTATTCTGTTTTATTGAATAAATTTGGGCTTTTCGACTTAATCCTTTGCTGTATTTTATTTTCAATGATTTTAAAGTCATATTTTTGCATATATTTAGGTCATCATCTCTTATCTCTCTCTCCCTCTTTTTTTTTTTTTTTTTTTTTTTTCATTTTATATTTTGGGCTGTTAAATGTAAAGATTTTTTTATCTTGAAATTCTCAAATATTTACATATGGTAATTTGCAACTTTATGGTAATTTTGACATTTACAATACAGATATCAAAAATTCGTCTAAAAATTACATAAACTGCAAATACTTGGAAATGTCGATTAAATTGAAAGAAAATGAAGATTGTATTTTTTTCAGAATTTCTTTTAAAGTGATAATGCCTAATTTATATGTTTAATCATTACTTCATAGTTTCAATTTAAGATTCAGGACATTTCTGCTTTGACAATATTTCATTGTAAGTAGTTCTCAAGAAGTTGTAACTATCAACCTTCTTTTAGCTCATTGACTTGCTTGGAATTCTACCAAGTAAAGAATTCTGTTGCTTACAATCCACTTTTCTGATGAATTTGCATTTTTGTATATTGGATTTGTGCTGACTCTGATTTATATTTCTAAATGTTTTTGATTGAGTTCAGAACTGGGTGGCTGAAACATTTCTAACAAAATATTTGTAGGCTAAAATCTAAGGTGTTTTTTTTTTTTTTTTTTTTTTTTGCCATATTGAATGAGATTGTGAATCTGGTGGTGAGAATATTAATTTGATAAAGAATATTTGCTGTATTTGTTGACAGCTTATACATTTCCAAAATTCATTCTTGTTGACATGCCTATTGTATTTGATATATCAGCAAGCGTACGAAGATTGATACTTTTTTACGCTACATTTGTCACAAAATTCATGGACTTGGAGATGTCAGAATGGTTACTGAGTGCAGATTGCTCAATATAGATATTAAAAGATCAACTCATTTGGAATTCCACAAAGTAAAGAATTCAACTATTTATACTTATTAGTGGTATCTTTATCATTCATTTTTTCTTAGAGATGATGCAAATGCTCTAACAATATATATTTTTTTCTTTCTTATAGAGGGACAAATTTGTGTAACCCATTAAAATTTACTTTCCTTATAACATTAATTTACTCTTTTAATTACTTTGTCAATGATATCGCTCCTCAATTGTAGTGAATTAAAATGTGTGATGTTAATAAGAGGCATGTTTTGAAATGCACAATAGGCATTTAAAATGTTACAGTAGTTGGACCTTAAATTATTTCACCTTTTTAAGATAAAAAGTTATATGATTTGAGAAACTAATTTGCATGTATGATATATTATCGTTAAAATTAAGATACTTTATAAAGTGGCTAGATTTTCTGAATTTATACTCGGGATACTCGATATATTGGAGTTAAATATGAAATGAGGTATATGTTGAAAACTGAAATTGTTTCCTCTATGCTGTAACATCATAAAAATTATCTTACTATCAGTTGGTTTAAATAATCCCCTTCCCTTCTATTCTGAACAGTTTAAAATTGAGATGGATTTGTGACATTTTCTCTATCTTGGATCGTTTGCAGTGATGGCTTTTGTACAAGCGCTTAAGGCGTTTACTTCTCAAATCCTAGGAGGCCTTAAAAAAATCTATTCTATGTATATAATTATATAAAAAAATGTATTCAGTAATATAATTCGCTAATCTGGCGGCGAATTTACGACATTCGGATGGGATTAGGTTGGGTTCTCAAAACGGTTTTACGCCAATGATCTCATGCTGTGTAAGTCGCCACTGATAATTTGTTTGAAATGTTGTGTTTGGTTTAGCATTAACAGAATAATCCTTCAAAATTTTATCTACAAAAATGAATAGTAAAATATTATTTCAAAATATGAACTTCTTTCTTTCTGTTTCGAAAAGCAAAAATTCAAGATAATCCTTCAAATCTTTGCGCGGAAATTTCAGTTCTTTTGGAATGTTCGGCTGTTTTTGTTTGGTTTCATTTCACTATTCATCGACTCCTCCTACTGTAGACGTAGAATGCGTGAAGTCATAACGAATTATGGGTACTTACGGGTTTGTCAAATTTGACGTGAAACAACTTTTCTCAACCTCCAATTCACTGCACTTGAAACCGGCACTCTGCAAGTTTATTGGACGTCTTTGATAGAGTAATTTTATCAGTTGTGAAATGTTAGACAGTTTGCAATGAGGAATAACTAATTGTCGTGATAGGTGATTTATTTTTGCAGAGCTACTGGAAATTTATGGAAGTTGCTCTTCATTTGGGAATTAATGAACGGTGGAAAATAGTTTCAGAACTTTTCAAGACTGAAATTATAGTAATTTGTATTATTTCGGCTGGATAATTAAGAAAGTGGAATGAATTTATAGACTTGAAAATTTTATTATAACTTTTCTTATGTTAAGAGGGCCAGGAACCGGATTAAACCGTCTAGAGGCCTTTAGGCTGTGAAAGTCGCGGAATTCCAATTTTCCTTTTACTTGATATCAACTACATCAGGTATTTTTTTATAGACTTGAATTCTCTGTATAAGCTGTTATATGAAACAAATTCTTATAAAAGGACAAAACAGTTATTTGCCCTTTTTGTGAGCTTGATTTCAGCATTTTTTTTATATAAATAATATAAATCAAGATTCAATTTAAAAAATAATCTTCAGAACATAATCTAAATACTATTTAATTATGACATCGGTTATTTTTAAATTACAAAGCAAACTTTTTTTTAGAATTTTTAAGCACAACTTTATATAAAAATTGTAAAAGATATTTAAATAAGAATATAATAATTGTATTCTAGCGTTTAGACGAATATCTAACTTTAATTTGAATCGGTTCATGTACAATATCTTTATAAATTAAATGAAGGTATGGAATTAATACTTATAAAATATCACAAATAATGTCCAAATTTTGGGGCTCCCTAATGTTGCGGGGTCATTAATCAGTTGACTACTTTGCCAGTTGACCGAATTTAGTGCTTCGGTGATCTAATTGTAATGTCGGCTTCGGATTAATTTACATAAATGTTCCATTTTATAGCAACATAAGGATTATTTTATAATGAACATAATTTTTTTTAGCTTTTAGCGAATTGGGATGCGCGAAGATAGAACCTGGGACGTTGGGGTTCGCAGTCCAGTAACATAACCATTATGCAAAAGCAATTGCTCGTGCAGCGTAGTTGTTAACTGGCTTATATGCTATTCACCACAAGCTGTTATTAAATGACAAGGGCGACATGTGCCGTCACTCTCCTTTCTGAATTTCGCATCATTCTTGTAGAAGGATATTTGATCTTCCATTCAGAAAGTCCCATTTTGAGGTCTTCGCATGCTCCCTTTTCCTCAGTAACCTTTGGGGTAGATCTCTGGGGGTCTGCCATGTTCATTGACCTTTCAGCCTTCCACATTTCTTCAATTGTCGTCTTGTTTACAAATATTCGTTCGCTGTGGTGGTTGTAAAAGGTTCTCCTTTTTCGGCCAGTCGCTGGGGGCTTCGCCAAACTATAATATCTGCCACAAGATGGTTCTGATTTTGTTTCAGATGGGGCATTATTTTAAAGAAAATTGTTTTTATTTGCGTCTTATCTGCCGATTTGATTTAGAATTCCTTGCACATCGTGCTGAAAGGGAAGGGGGGGGGGTCGGAAGACGGCAACAATTAATGGTTAGATGGCAATTAAATATTAATTGTGGTATCTTGCGAAATGGTGAGATTAAAGAATTTTATTTCTATCCCTAATCTTGGGCTATTGATCTTATTATTATTATTATTTTAATTTAAATGATACTAGTTGTGATACCGAGCAATTTTTTAAATGTAGGTTTATAACTGATTTTCGTTTAACGAAGTCTTCAACAGATTAATCAACTAGCTTATGAATGGTTTAAAATATCAAAAAGTAGTAAGCAGAAAGTGTTACGAAATTGCAAGCAAATTTCGCAGCCAAATTAGACTCGGAGAGGAAGGTGTGTATGAATTAGGGTTGTGCTTTTTCGAGATGATATGACATTTGATCGATTCTTATTTGCTGAAGAGGGCAAGAGATCTCTTGTTTGTATATTTCTTGTTTTGCGCTGATTTCTACATTGTTTTCTAATTTTAGCCTAATTTTAATTGGCTGGCATATTATTTATAAATGGGGATATGTGTTACGAAAAGACAAGAAAACAATCATTTGAAATTCTTTACAGGTACCTACTGCTGGATCTAGAGCTACCAATTGTATATGTGGTTACTTTCCGTTTAATATTGTAATTAGATTGTAATAAAAAAATGCATATATACATATATAATATATTCAATAACTTCGGAATATGCTCAAAAGCAATTTTAGCGCCACTTTAAAATTCTGAAACAAATTTTTCTGTACGTTAATTGTATAAGTTTTTCTCTAATTTTAATAAATGTTTCAAAATGTTTAACAAAATTACTAACCGCCTTTAGCGACTAATTTGTTCATCTAGATCATTTATTTTTTAGACTGTAAAATGTTTTACATGGAATGCATTAAAAAAAAAATTTCACTTTTTTATTTTGATACGACAGAAAAACACGAATTCAATTGAATCAGTTTATTGCAAATTGAAAAGTGTATATATAATGAAATAAAAGCATTAGTGAAAATCCTATTACGAAGCTAATGGTTGGCAAAAATAAGTTGTTGAATATTTTAATGGCTGAATTTTAATTCCATCATAGCATTTAAAAACGTTGTCAGAGATAGTGTATCAAACTGAATTAAAAATTTTATAAAAGTTAAACAAAAAATTTTATGGGAATCAATGAATATCATTAAAAAGGTAATTTTTTGAGGGATAATATAATACAAGGATTGTTTTTGTAAGGTAATTGTTATGGAAGATATGAGCATCAATTTCCATAAGCTAATCATAGCAATTATTCATTCTAGCGATGTTAAGGCGTATTTTTGCACTCGATTAAACTTTCTGATTGAAGCCTATTTCTTGAATTCTTTTATATCTTCTTTCTCTGACTGAATGTACTTCTAGGTAAAAATGGTGAATTATCTCCATAAAACATTTCTGATAATCTTTTGCAGTCCATTAATTAGCTAATCGAAGCGTTGAATTCATTGCAGCTGTAAAAAATGTTCTCTGAACTTGGAGAACATTGAGAGGTTACAGTTAGTAGATATCAAAATATTTGAGGGCTTGAATAAACATGATTAGATGATGCTTGCTTGCGAGAGCTTGGAGACAAAAGAGACAAATGCGATAGATGTACGGTTCTTCAATTTTTAAGTTTTTCTCAAAGTGGAATTCTGTAGGCTGTATACTTTGAGCATTTTAATAGAATGTGGTAAATATCATTGTCTTCGTTGCATTTGATACACAAAGGGTTGTCAGAAAGGTGAAATCTGTATGAGACCTGGAGTTATGATAATTTTACAAATAACACGTGCAAAGTGTATTTTGAACCCTGCTTCTAGTCCATTTATCGATGATGGTGATGTCTGGAAAGTTACCAATAAAATGTCGATATTTGCTCCTGTGATAATTGTCCGAGATCTCATATTCTTTCTTATATTGGAGATCATATCCTCTGGAGAAAACCAGTCTATGAAAGGCGAGGATTCTATTACTCTTTTGCAAGAACGTTTGCTTCTTCGTTCCATAAAATACCCGAGTGGCCAGGTACTGAAATGTTTTGGTTCAGGTATTTTCTTTTATGAATTTTTCGGGCCAGACGTAGAATACTTTTGGGCATTCAATATACCTGTCTAAAATTCGTTTTTGTGGTTTGTTCAGATTAGACTATTGCCATTCTACAATAAGAAATAAGAGTAATTTCTGTGTCACGTACGTTAGCGTTTTATACGTATAGCCTTTGAAGCAAATATTTTGATTTATTGATTGAATTAATACTCACGCGCATTGCGATGATATTAAATATTTTTTTTGTGTATGCTCGTTGCCTTTCTTATATAAATAAAAAGGAAATTTTAAAAAATAAAATAGAAACAGAAGGAATGAGGTTTAAAACTTTATCATGTTTCGATTTTTTCGTACTAGAAGTTCAAATTGTCAATTTCTTTTTATTTATATTAATCTTTCTCGCTGACTTTCATAATCCATTTGAGTACGTTGAGCCGATGATGCTTAGATAGATCAAGAAATAAAATATTGCTGTTATACTATGTTATCCCAAGAATCTAATTCTTTGAAATTTATATTGTCCTGAATATAAACTTGAAAAGAAACTGCTGTACTAAGTAGCGCCCTCTATGTACGAACTCAAAAAAAAAAAAAAAAAAAAGACAAGAACGACAGAAGCTGTGATAGAGTGACGTGAGATGAGTGGTATTATGTGGTAAGGCGATGTGTGTCATGTGTTTCGTGGAATTTGGCCTCAGAAAACTGTTAACAAACGACCCATTTAATGCTGAAATAACTTTATATCTTTTATATATGTACCTGTAATGTGTGCAATTAATTACTTATTAAAACATTGCACTCAAAGGTTGTTGACTATTATTTGCTCTTAGGAGACGTCACACTGCACTAGTTTATCAAGACTGAGTGTTTGCGAATGAACATTAGTAATACACGCTTCTCTACCCCGAGATCAGAATTAATACCAACCGGTCAATGTATAGAGATACTAGATGCGTACTGGATTATCTTCATTGTACTACAAAGTTAACCCTTTTCCCTAGATCGCAAGTGGTCGCTTAAATCTTTTTCTCATTGCCGGCTCTCCTACGTAAAGAGTTAAAACGCAAAACACAGCGTAATGAAATTAGCGGGAGTGGTTTCATCTAAATTTTCCGCCATACGTTCTAATAAACTTGTCGTGCCAGGGAACGCCGCCGTACATAACATTGGGGTAAAATCGTTATGAAATATTAAATTTTGGCGTGAATTTAGCATTTTAACTGAATCTATCGTGTCATCTTTGGCGAGTTATTTGATGATCAATTCTTGGCATGCATTAATAGTATCCAAAAATCGAATTTGTGTTTTAGACGTGTTTTTTTCAATTCGATTGGAACAAAAATCTGACACAAAACTCCGCTTGTAATTACAAAACCACATACCAAATTTGATATAGTTAAGTCATTGCGTTTTTGAATTATCGCGTGTACATGTTTCTGAGGGTCGACAGACAGTCAACCCGTAGTTGGATTTGGCTCAAAATTGGACAGGTGTCTATGCTGTAGATTTTAAATCTATCTACCGAATTTTAACTGTCTAGCTCTTTTCGTTTTGTAATTATCGTGTTTATTTATATTCAGACAGACGGACTTCATCAAAACAGATTTTTCTCAAAATTTGATAGAAATCTGCAAATTTGACACAAAGACCATATACCAAATTTCAAACATCTAGCTCAAAGCATTTTTGAGTTATCTTTGCACAGACAGACAGACAGACGATATGTATTTTCCAATATGTATTTTTCAGATTCGTGGTAGTCTAAAGCCAACATATCTGGTTCGAATTGTTTGACGATTACTATACTTTCTCTATACTAAGTATACAAGAAAGTAAAAAAAAAAAAAAAAAGCACCGACCTGTATGAGGAAGTCGAAGGGAAGTACATTTCAAATCAAAATTATAAAAAAATTTAATGAATATTTTAAATTAAGATATTTTTGACTCAATTTGATACTTTCTAAAGATGTGGGAAGTTACCTCTAAATTAATCAATATTCAAACAACCACGTTTAGTTGTTTCATCACTTCTAGTAAGAACTGTTATCTCTTAATTATCGCGGAAACCACGAAAAAATATTAGTATACACTTTGACCACATAATGTGGTTTTAGCTATAAAATTAACTATCATTTACTTATTATTATTATTTTGAGATACTTATGCGCACCATTTAAATCTGGAAAGAAGTTCTCTAAATTTTTCGATGAAGTGAAAACCACTGTATCTTAAATCATGTCGAAATGTCTTAATTTGTTAATTATAAAACAATAAACAAATCAGTTTTATCCAATAAGTAAAATTACTTTCTTAAATCAATCTGATTCCCAAAAATATTTAACATTCCATTACTATAAAAAAATTACATATGCTTTGAATAATTAGTATGATTATTATAAAAAAGGTGGGAAGAAGTTTGCCACTAATTATAACTTTAAAAATTATACTACGCGTCGAAAGCAGTAGGTCTAATTTAACCGTGTTGTGCAGATCACCTCTCTAATCTTAGTCCAGTAGGTAATTTCTCAATCGCTATATACAGGCAATCATCTACTTTTGAAAAAAGTATTTTAAATGATGTTAAAAATTATATTTTACGTTTCCTGATACAGTGAACATTATTCTTTAAAAAAAAATTAAGAATTCATTAATTTTTGTAACACTTTTTACCTTAATCATTTGTTGAAATAATCCTGATGCATTAACATTTTTTAACTCAGAAAATTTCTTATTTTCTGCTAAGAGAAGAAAACCGAGTTATGAAGCCTTAAACTTCAATATTTTTGGCCAATCAATTACCCTCTCGAGGCAGTGCTATCCTGTTGTAAACTTCGACCTCTTTTTCGAGGGAATGGAGTTTTGAAAAAAGGAAAATCGTTTAAAATAGTGATATCCAAAATGACACTTAATTCCATTAGTTCTAGTCACAGAAGAATGAAAAACTTAATTTAAAATATTAGTCTATCAAAAATATTTTACTAAACATAACTTAAAGGAGTAAGGGACCGTATAAAAATGTAAATATGTTTATAGACATAATATAATATGTCTATAGACATAAAATATAATTCTTTATGCCAATTAAGGCATTTTTACTTTCTCTTATATAAAGTAGACAAAGAGAACATATTGTAATCATCACAAAATTCTTATTCTATGCTTTGACGAATCCCCACGTTTCAGATCACCCTGAATAGGAAAAAACATTTTTGGAATTTTGTCCGTCTTTGAAGACGATCCGTATAGCTCAAAAATGCTTTGAGTTATATGGATGAAATTTGTGTATTCTTTTCATGAAATTTTTAGATTTCTATTAAAATTTTGATGAAATCCGAATATAATTTAATATGATCATTATAAAAAGAAAAAAACGTGACATACAAAATTTAGTACTCAAATTTACCGTTCGAAAGTGTCGTATGTATCAAATTTGGAACTAGACCCCTTAAGGGATGGACCGTCTGTCGGCTTGTACTTTTGTCTACGTCTAAGAGCGATTAATTCGTGCAGGTAACAGCTTAGGTGAATGGAATTGAACTCGGAACTTCTGCATTTAAATGATATATCTTTATTGAATTTTGAACCACATTCACAAAAGTGCTGACTGTCGGTTTGTACTTTCACAAGCATGTACACGCGATAACTTAAAATGATTTAATAAAATTTAATGATTAAAATAAATGAAATTTCGTTTCAATGATTTAAATAAATGAAATTTCGTATATGATCTAATGACTACAATTATAATTCTATGTCACATTTTGTATCAGTCGTTTGGAAAAACAGAGATGTTCAAAATGCATATTCGGTTTTCTGGTGCTTGTGTATCAACAGTATCCCCGCATTGATCAGAAAATGTACAAAACGATTATAGGTTCTAATCGTAACAATTGCCAGTGGCAAGCAGCTAATCTTTCACATTTATTAAAGAGTATAAGAGATAGTTTCAAGGAGATCACACCTGCTGGTTTCTATTTGGAAATATATTTCTATTTTAAAAGTTAAGAAATTTGCTATTATTTGGCGAATCCAGTGAACGCCTTGTATAATATATGCAATTCTATAAATTTGAAGAATTGTTAATAATAAATCAAGTCACACATGATTAATGATGGGTTGCTTGGTGATGACACTTTAACGATTTTTCTGCGTACCCTTATCTCATTTGTAGAATTTTAATTCCGTGTTTTAGAATAAACATCCGGGTATAGAGTGATTGCTGAGGGCTCCGATATTGGCACTGCAGTAAGGATATGTGTGTGTCTGATATTTTGACTCTTATTGATTTTGTTTGTCTAAACGCACCCATCCTGCTGCGGTTTTAAAACTAAAAATAAAGAGTCGCCTTTTTTTTTTTTTTTTTTTCTGTGTGTGTTGGTTTACTGTCTGAGATTTCAGATGGTGAGGTGTAATTCCGATTGCACTCTTTTGTGCAGCAGGCGTCGATCTCTTATCATTTTCGAGTTTCGTTTCTATTAAACGATGTTAGAAAAAAGAAAGATAAATGTAGCCTTTTTTTCCTTGCATTCCTAGCTTCAGCATTTTGTGAGAAAGAATAACGGAAATGAATTTCTGTTATTAATTGGAAAGGTTGAAATAAATTGCTTAAATTAAACCATTCTCTATCAGTTTTCAGTTCATTATAATGTTCAATCTCTTTTAAGTAGATTCTCATAGGAAGACTACCTATTGCAATGGTTCTCAATGGACTTCGCGAAAATTTCTTCATCGATCATGATCCCTAAAACCCCAAATCACCCTTCATTCATATGTTTATATATAATGATATCTCTTAATCTAATTTAACTCCTAATTAATTTCCTCATTTATATGTTAATATAGTCCATATTAACTTCATTCTAAAATGGTCTCTTATTTCTTGATTTATTTCCACTTTTTATTTACTTTTAACACGCGTTCTAGAAAACTTCTAATTCAGTAAGTTCTCGCTCTCTGAGCGAAGGGACAAAAATCCTTAATGCTTAGCACATTCTTTTAATGATACCTAAATTTCCCTATCCTAAGACTACACATGTCAAAAAAATAAAAAAAAAAAAAAAAAAAAAAAACAAAACCAATCGAAATCTTATAGTAAAACTATTAAAATGTATATATATTTTTTTGTGCTCTTGTTTCGCGATTTGAACGCACATCAGTTTCATCATTGCTGCTTGTATATAATATGCCTCCCGTATAAAATAAATCGAAGTTTGAAATTTCAAAAGTTTTTTTCTATTCGGCCATGCAACTGCTTAAAATTATGTTTATATATATATATATACTAGAGTAATTTTGTATGGATTTTAATTGGCTGGGAATTTGTTGTTAGAAATGTAAAAAAAATCTCGGAACGAGTTCGTAAATGATCCAACTAGCTCAAAAGGGGTGGAAATGATGTGGGGTTGAAATTTTCCTTTCGCTATAGCTTTCTTAATATTGAAAATAGAAAGATAAATCCAATTAGCTAAATTAGTGCCTCATTAAGACGACCAATTTTTGTATTTAAAGTTTTTTGATTACTGCAATATCTTAGAAGTTAGGGGCTCAGAAGTGATTTTCAAGCCCTAATTTTGGTTGTTTTTCTTGCGAAGTTTTGTCTAAGGATTAAAAGGAATTTTAAAAAAGTAACTCAGGTGTAAAGGAATCTATCTACCTTTGCCTTCCGGCTTGCCGAGATGAATTTTTTTTCTTTTCAAAGTGTACTAATAGAAAATATTATCATCACCAAAGAAATTTCAGCTCGAGAACCGTGTTTTAAATCTCGTTCAGTTCCGAAGAAGTTCAAGAAAGAAGTCCACTATCTTTTTTTGGAAACAGATCAGGTTAATTGAATGAAATTTGATATATGGTCTTTACACGAAAATACTGGATCTGTATTACATTTTTGATGAAATTTCTCATTTAAATTGAATGATCTGTCTGCCCATTTCTCGGTATACTTATGAACACGAGGATTTAAAAGAAATAAAATTAAAAGAACGTGTACGAACTGTATGTTTATAATTGAAAATATGGTGTGTGTGTGTTTTTTAAAACTGCTATCAAATGTCACCGTTGCCCACAATCACGATAAGCTAAATAAATGAATTTTAATATGATCTTAATCCCGAAGTTGCGAAACTGTGTCTAATTTGGAATAGATCTATTGAAGTTAATTTACTCTCTAAAGCTTTCTTTAAAGTTTAAAGGTGGGTTTACACTCGGCCAGTAAGAAAACGCATGCGCAGAAAGGGACTGATTTATGTTTGTTAGTTTTATGAGATAAATTCGGGCATTCTATACTTGGCTATAAATTGCCGTTTTGACGTTCTTGAATTTTTCTTTCACTGCGTATCGTATTAAAATGATAAATATTTACACAAAGAATCAAAGGAAAAAAAAAAGAAAGGTCAACGTACTGAAATTTAGAAACTATAGAAAGAAAATGGCAAATTAAATGAAACACACATACACACACTGACAACCTCGCATGAAAAGATCAAAGAGGAAAAAAAGATGTTGGAATTAATCTATGATAATAAGTGATTAATTTTTTCACGCCCTTCCCCCCCCCCTCAAAAAAAATCCCACCCCGCCATATTCTACAAACGCATGTGCAGTAAGGAAAAAAAACAACTATACAGCGGTACATTGTTGTGCCATCGGGACAAGTACGTGACATAGATCCAACAACATTTTTCAGTCTTTCTACACACGCGCTGCCTGCTGACCGTCTTGTAACTGACCGAGTGTAAATCCACCTTAAATCTGTGAAAGCTTGTCAATCCGTGGATGAGGAAGCACAATAATGCAAAAACTCAAAGTATAAAATTAAAAATTTTATATGTGGTATTGTTGCCGAAATGGTGGATCTATATTAATTTCTGTATTCAATTAGCCAACAATATGTAGTTCAAAACGCACATTAATTCGTATACTTTAATAACGTACTATTCTGAACATTTTTTGTAATAACTCAGGGAAACAACAACACCGCTGTAAGGGGTGGTGGTGGCAACAACAGGGAAACAACAACACCGTCATTCTTTTTATGTAAGGGGGGGGGGGGGGGATTACTATCCCAGTAGGCGTGTGTGCAGAAAAATGAAACAGACTAGTAAAATAATGATAAAGGTGATTAAATTGAGTTATGCATGGTTGTCAGTTGATTTTAAAATATACTTGTGTTTAAGAAAAAATGACTTTCATAATTAATTTTATTATTGTTATTATAATTAAAGAATGAGACAAATTAAATTCACAAGAAAAATAACCCACGAATTATTCCCCCCCCTCCAGCTTTTATATTCACGTAAGCTAGGGGTTTTTGTATTTGGAAAATTTTTCTAATCCCCCCTTGAATTTCTTTAAAAAATAATTTTCGTTTAAAACAGTACTTTCGGAATGTAATTAGATGAATCCTCCTGATGAAAGCTGAAACGTTTTCTTAAATGTATTCTTTGTAGAAAATTTTCTGAATAGTTGGCATGTCTATGTTATTTCACTGTTAGAATGAGGGATAATAGTTACATTTTTAAGTCTAATTCTTTTTGTTACTTTGAATTTGGTTTCAATAGGGAAATTAGAATTTACTAATCATTTGATTATGAATTTGATGAAACAAATTAAAAGTTAAATAAAAAAAAATAACATTAATTGTTCTGCGACTTTCGTATAGTCTTCATTTCATGTTTATTTTGTTTTAATTTCATGATTTGCAAATATTCCAGCAGTTTTTGCAAATTAATATTTTTGTTGTCAATATCGTTTTTACTAACTGATTTCATACTATAAAAAATATTAGTTTTGTCTGAAATCCGTTTTAAATTTTTTTTTTTATCTTTGCAATATTTCGAGAAATTTAATTCATTATTTATTGTGCGTTTGTTCTCATTTCCCCGACTAATGACCATATTAATTATCGTCTGCAAATTGCGTAAAGAAGGAAAGGAATCTCGCAGAAGAAAATTTTTGCCTTCATTTATATAAAGAAAAATTATGACCTCTAGTTTTTGATTATCACCATGTTCCAGACCTCCACGAATCTTAACCGACATTTTTGAAATTATGTCTCTCAGTTGATTTGTAAATGCAATAATTCTGCAACGCATCGATTTACGGATATAAAATTGGGTATGTGAACTTTTCACCTTATTTGAAAATTTTTGATAGAATCCGTTTATGAGAAACCAGTCTGTTTGTCCGTCCATGACCACTTGAACCCGATAAATCAAATTGTGGACCCACTCCGTTAAAAGATTTCTCGAAAAACTAACTTGGAAAAATTAAATTTTCTTTATGATTTTGCCACTCACATTGTATACTTAAATGAAATTTTGGACAAAATTGGAAACGCCCAAAATCTATAAGAACTTTCTTCTGTGTCTTATTAAAATACAAAAAAGTGCTTTAGCATGTAAATATGTCAAAACATCGAGGAAAAGTATCAGTAATAATTAAACATTAATTTTTTTTCGCTTAAAAGTGATAGAAAATTTATTATAGCTTTGATGCCAGAGCCTTGATTAAGTGAAATTTCTAATCCATTCTCCTGTATACCTGCGAGGCTAACTTTATTGTCATTCTAATTTTTCTGGCTAATACTAAAAGATTATCGTTTGTGAGAAGCTATAATGCTATCCTGACAGTATTCGAAACAGCCAAGTTTTATTTCAGAAAACCGTTGTTAATGGTACATAATATAAAGTTTGCTTTATCCAAGCTTTTATTGTGGACAGAAGTTTCGAAATGTTAAGCAACATGAGAGCTGCTGCTTTTAAACGGACCTCATCAGTTTGAAGTATCGTTAGTTGACGATTGTAACACTCGAGTCTGCGCCATTTTTCTAAATTTTCACGTCACACCAGCGTGAAGATGCTTATCCCTCGACTTTACATTTAATATGCATTAAACCCACATACAAAATCTTTGACGGGATTGAAGTTTGAACTGAAAAACTTCCGATTCTGAAGCCTAGATCGAAACATCCGACCGCTGCAATCTCAGAAGAGTTGTAAAGTTTGTAAAGCATTATTAATTTGAATAAGTGTTTATTGGGATTCTAGAATTAACAGTTAATTTTGTCCCTTCTATAAATATAACGAAGAATGCTTAAAAAAACAGACTAGCCACCTTTGATGACCAGCTTTTTTATTCGAAATATTGGCTTTCCTAATTATTAAGCTATTAATATGGAATGCATTTTAAATTTCACTGGTTATTTGGCAGGTTGAAAAATATCAACTTAATGGAATGAGTCTACTATAAATTACTGCGTGTAAATCGGAAACTTTGTAATTCCGTATATACTATGAAATGAAGAGAAAATGAATTGCTTTTAATGTCCAAAGAAATCATTTTTTAAAAATCTTAATTTTAGCATTGGCAAAAGAACTCTATTGAATGGAACAATGAAAATACTTCGAATTTCATAAAAGTAATGAAAATGTTATGGATTGTGTGTTAACCCTTTCTAGGGCCGTGCGAAGTATGCTTTCCACCAAATTCATCAATCTTTATATGAAATTATGTAGGTTGGCATAAGTTCTGACAAATTTTTTAGAAAGACAGAAACTTAGATGCTTCAGTTCTTTATCTTACACAGAATGATGTCTTGATTTGTTACTTAATTATTAATTAACCAAATTAATTAATCAAATTAAATTTATCTAATAAGCTAAATGAATCCCTTTTCTTATTCTAATTTCAAGCCTAAAATTTTTTAAACATAATATGACTAGAAAAAAATTGCCCTTTAAAGGGTTAAATTAAATTTTAAAAAAATTAGCAAAATTAAAGGAAAAAAAGGGAAGAGAAATGAAATTGGTATAAAAAATGAGTTTTTAATTTTTTAGATAGTGTAAAAATAATTTTTCTTAAGATATAGCTAAATAACAAAAAGTTGTTTAATTTTTAATATTTAAATTTAGTTATGGGATTTGAAAAGTTGACAGTCCTTGTCTTGATGAGCATGTGTGCTTTTTAGAACCGTGATGAGAGCAGTACAATGAATCGATGAAGAAGGCAGAAATCAGTGAAACGAACCCACAAGAAAGCATTTTGAACTTACATACTTTTAGAAAGTAATTTGCTGACACAGCATTTTAATTCTGTGAGAAAATAGTAGCTTGCGCAACTCGTAAGTGAAAGTTATAGTAAAGCTGTAGTTCGAGTAATTAAAAACTTGTTTTTAGCTCTTCGATAAATCAGAAATTGTACAATAATTCCAAATTAGTTGCGCTCTGAATATAATCCCTAACCGCTCGTCTTAACTGTAACTTCGTAATTTCGCGGATTATTAATTTTCCCTCAGAATCAAAACGCTGAGGTTGGGAATTTCTTTCTAAAACTATATAGGGCCAAAGTTTCAATTTTCTCTGCTCACTGTTATACCGTTCCTGTTTACATATTCGATTCGACTTCTGCTTTCGCCATGCCTTGGACATACAAATTTTGACAGAAGCTGAAAAATTTAGTATATCCATAAAATTTTAAAGAAAAAAAAAGCGCGTCAAAAAATAACTCAACGATTAGTAATATAAAGTGGAAACAAACTGAATCAACCTCTTAAAATAATAATCAACTTATGCAGCTGTTGCATTATTTAATTCCTACTATTAGTTCACACTCTCCTTATATATATTTATTTATACATCTTGTTCAAATTTTCACTCGTTAATAAAATACTTTTTATTCATCCACTCAAGTCCAAATACATTTTTTAAACGTTTAGTGGATGACACTTGATGTTAATACAGTTCTTATTTTCAAATATTAATTCATTAATTAAATTTAATTAATTCCGTCGACCATTTTTGCCAAACCCGATATTATCGCCAAAAGGTAGCTTTGCGCTATTAACAACAAATTATTTTTCATTATGGACATAGCGCCAAAGGATTGGCGCATTTTCGAGCGTTGACAGGTCGACGGGATAACCCCAAAGTACTTTTCGAAGTTCTAGAAATTTTATGGTTACAATAAAAAAAACAATCGATAGGTTCTATTAAATAATGCCTTCAATTTAATCTGAAATTTTTTGATACTTAATAATTTTTTTGATAACTATTTAATAAAAAGTAACTAAAATAAAATTTTTCTTTCTTGACCTAAGCAAGAATTAAATTAAATTTATATATATAAATATATTGCTTGTTTTCATTATGAGGACTATATTTTGTAAATCCGTTTTTCTCATATCGTATTTTCTATTTCTTTTATGATTTCATATTTTTAAGTCCTTAATATGTGAATTGTAAACACATGGAATTCACCATTCAAGATGCATGTTATTTGAAACCCACATAGCCGAATGATTTGAAAACAACAATAAAATGATTATTGGAATGCCAGCATACAAGAGATCATTGAGATACAAACAAATCAATAGCGCGTTATGTAAGCTTTCTCTTGCTTACTAAGCAACTGTGACAGTAAAAGAAGGATGGGGGCTGTAATTAATATGTGGCATGTTATTAGTTGCTTAGAAGACCTTAAATAATACAATGTATCCGCTGTCTTGTGGTAGAAATTAACATAAAATATCAATAGATTTCTGATGTGTGACAGGATAGTTGCAGGCACTCTTAGAGAACCATTATAGAGGTTGCCAGACATCTTTTGTAATTTTGTTTTTATTGCTTTTTTTTGTATTGATACTGTGGTTTTTCGAGAAAACAACTTTTTTAAGTTCCGTGCGATTTTTCACTGACTATTTGCTGCCTACGACACCGAAATCTTATTCAAAGTTGGTAACAAATACCAGTTTTCTTAAGTACAGTCAACCTGTGGATATTTTGGACTTATTTTCTTTTTCGGAAGGCTTGCTTTTGTGCAAACGCCTACTTCGTTCTGATCTCTGTGGAAAACAAATGCTAATGATACATCATTTCTCAACCATCCAATTAGACATCTGGGTCTTCAAATTTTTTAAATTCAACTCTTGGAGCCCCATTTATCATTATTATTGGCAGCAGCTGTATGACGAAATATTCTGGCATATCTGCAAAAATGTTTTGAAAATGTCATGTGTATGTTAAATCAAGTAGCTGTATTGAAAGATCTTCAGTTGAGCCACATCATTTATTGTTCTTGTCTGCAGGTTGGCAGAAATTTTCATTTTAGAATCGATTCTTAACACGTTAATCGCCACGTGAAACAAGTGTGTCTCACAAATAAGTCCATGGCTCAACAGATTAAGCAAATTTGTGTTTGTTATTGGAATTTAGATGTTAATGTATAACTTTACCATTCATGATCATTTAGCGATGCTCATATTATCTCTGTTGAAGGAGATATCAAAAAAGAGTTGAAAAATGCCCGCAGGTTTTATATGAAAGGGAAGGGGATAGGGGTCCTCTTACTTGAAATTGCTGTTTTGAAATTGGAGAATCGCAAAGCTGTTCTTATGCCCATATCAATGTCATACAGTTAAGATTACTGGATTTTGAAATGCATTCGAAAATTTAAAGGCTTCTGCAACTCCAAAGTTGAATTTCTGAGTATTGAGAGAAAGAATTTTAAAAGGTGGATATCTTATAATATGTATATATGTCACCCTAATACCGATGAAAGATTATTTCAAATATTTCTTTGTACGGTAAAGATTGTAAAAGCATTGTTGGCGAAAATCGTAGCATCATCTGAGTAATATTCGAAGTACCATCCTTTATTTACCAAAAATCGTAGCTCACGTGAGACCTGATAGGATTTGTTGTATCCGAGTTTTGCTGAAAAGAAGAGAGGGAAAAACGTTTTACTATAAGCATTCAAAGAGTTTGTCTGCGGTTCTTGTAATACTGAATTCCGTATATTCTGTATTCTTGACTCCAAAATCTCCCATATTTGAACATAGCATTGATTAAAAAAAATAATAATTTCAAGTCTTTCATTCCCTGATCCTTTTTTTTTAAATGATTGTAACGTTTTTTGAGAGAATTGTATCGTTCATTTGTGTCTAGATTTAACTGTAGCAAGGTTCGTCAGTATTATACCTTAGAATTAGTATTAAAGAATCAACTGAATAAGTTTTATGCAATATTTAAGCTGAAATCGAAGAGCGGCTATACGTCTCGAAATTCCATCACCATCTAAAGATATTATTTCTATTCTCTGGAATTGTTTATGTGAATGGATTTATTACTAAGACTTTCTGCTTGTATTAATAAAATGATACAAATTTCCAACCGGAAAATATTTGGGATTTTGTATATGAAAAAAAAAAAATAATATTTTTTTTTTTTTTTTTTACTTTTTGATAATTGTAAGAAAGTGTAATAGTTAAAAAATTTTAGCACGAAAATTTTAATAAGTTCCAACGTTTCAAATCTCCCCAAATATAAAAATATCTTACTGGAATTATCTTTCTCAATTCATCTTAGGAAGCGATAATTCGGCAAACAGTATGAGCTAGATGGATGCAATTTGATTTACAGTCTGTTTATAGTCTGCTGTCTGTAGGCTTATTACAGGTTAAAGAGTAAATACGCCAATATCTGCCAGATTGATTATTCAAAATGCCATAAACTATATGTATGAAATTTAATATGCGATTTTGGTATTGAAATTGTAGATTTGTATCTAATTTATAATCGTTTAGTCACACTAAGGGAAGAGATACAAAATGAATGTACGATTCTCATATTTGTTTGACGAAGTTTAAAATAAAACATGTCAAATTTTGGAAGAATAAGAAGAAATCAAGGGCAGAGAATCCTCACTTTAGAGGTAGAGGTGTCACCATCAGCTTTAATTTGAGATGGCAATTAAAATTGACAGTTAATTTCGTTATTACAAGAAATTTTCAGATAATTTTTGATATTCGTTCTAAAAATTTGTAAACGCAGATGACTAAAACATCGAATCTTCTTTTTAAGTTAAAATAGTTTTATCCCTAATATTTTCTTTATTACCAGGGCGCATTGAATCGTTTTATTATATTTGTACTCAAGCCTGCAATATCTTTATGAAATCGTTTTCTTAATTTTTAGAAAAAGTTGACTTGCAGCTGGTTGCATTCGGAACTGAAAATCGTTTGCTTATTCACAGTTGACTCTTCCGTCGTGGTTTCTTTATAAAAACATCTTTTATTATCTTTTCCATCAACGTCCTCTCCTCCGTTCAGCGATTGTCGAATTTATTACAGCCCACGGGCACCGTCAAAGACCTGTTCTTAACTAGTAACAAATACCAGTTTCTGTTCGATCAAGCGTTCGTAACGCAACCATTGGGTGGAATGTTTCGGAAGTGATCGCTTTATTTTTTTTAAAAAATATGCTCGCTCTTGTGCAGACGCCTACGTCCTGATACCTCAGCCAGATCTCTTCAGAAACAAGCAAATAAATACCAGCTAAAGTTCCGTGTCCGTAAGAAAACAGCTGTTGTAGCTTTTTCGCACTGATACTTTCTTCTTCCTTGCTTCGCGGCGTTTCAAGTTGTCTTTTTTTTATATTTTTAATGGCGTATATTTACTCTCCGTGCTTTTAAATCCACGAGCGGCTGGGTGTCAAGGCCAAACGTGTGGAACTCTTCGTTTCTTCATCGTCTTGTGTTCTTGCTTGTTTTTTTTTTTTTTTTTTTTTTTTTTTCTTTTTTGTTTTTTCCTTTTTTTTTTTTTTTTTTTTTTTTTTCCACTTTCGTGTTCTTACCTGTATGGCTTTCTTTCTTTTCTCGTTTGAAAGTGGCACGTTTGTGCGTGTGTATGAAAACAAAAGAAATGAAAAGGTTAGTTGTTCGCTCTTGAATTGGTTTCAATTTCGTTGGAAGTAATGAATTGGTGCTGTATATTTGGCTCCCAATTTTACACGGTAGATTGGTTCCTACCCAAAGATGCTTCTTCGTGAAATCGTGTGTAGTATTATCTCGCTTTTACATATTTTCAGATATGAGAGAAAGAGTGGGAAATCACTTACATAATTAAAAATGCCCAGTCACTAATGGAAATACCTCCCTTGAAACCTAACTCTTCCCTCGTATGATTGTGGACTTTGTCACGTCTGTTTAGATCATTTACTTTCTCGTTTACGTAGTTTATATAAAGTATAATAATCGTCCAAAAATTCGAACTCGAGAGTTTGACATATATTCATGTTTTAGACCTCTCCGAGTTCGAATAACACATTTTTGGAAAATGTCCGTTACTCTGCCTGTCTGTTTGGGACCGTGGTGGCCTGGTGGTAAGATCTCGGCTTCGGAACCGGAAGGTTTCAGGTTCGTGATCCGATTCCACCGAAGAACCGTCGTGTAAGGGGGTCTATTGCACGTTAAATCCGTCATGACCAAACTTCCTTCCGCTGGTGTGGTGTGGAGAGGGGGGGAGGGTGCCATCTCGGGTGTCGTTCTCGTCATCTGACCGCGGTTCAAAATTACGCGGTCCGTTCCAAAATAACCCTAGTGTTGCTTTAAAAAAACGGGACGTTAATATAACTAAACTAAACAAACTGTTTGTCGATGACAAAGGTAATTCGAAAGCGCTTTCAGCTAGACGGTTGAAATTTGACATACGGTGTTTAAACCACATTTTCAGATTTCTATCACATTTTTAGTAAAATCTTCTGGAAAGAAGCCCGGCAGTTCGAATATAAGTTAAAATGATAACTACAAAATCGAGAGAGAAAATTCGGTACACAGATTTAACATCTTTTCCGATGCTTTCTTTGATGTAAGTTTATTAGTATGCGAGAAAGTTTTGGAGAAATCATTTCTACTGGTTATTTTCAGATTCCTGCACACGAACATTATATGCTTGGTCTTATATAAAAGAAAACCGAATATGTGTACTTGACAACCCCTTTTTTTTATTGAATGAAAACCAAATATGATACGGAACAACAATTTTGATATCAAAATCACATACGAAATGCCAATTGTTTTAGTTGAGGCATTTTTTTTTATCATGTGAGAATATGATGTTGTTTTGAAGTTCGAAATCGTGTAGGCAATGAATAAAGCATAAATGGCAATTTTCATCATCATCTTTTAATCGCATATATTTTTTACCTGCTTTTACCAGTATTGCATTATTATTACGTATGCTTCTTTAAAAGCAGATGCGTTTTTAAAAGGTTGATCTGCTTTTACCAGTATTGCTTTATTATTACGTATGCTTCTTTGACAGCAGATGCGCTTTTAAAAGGTTGCCGTAGAACTATGACTTCATAGCTGTTATTTCAAACAGGTTTAAACTGGTTAATGACTTCAATTAATTAAGACTAAAAATAATAATGTTCTCACATGATAACTTGAAATTTGGAATCGTAGATTTCCTTCTCTTTTTTTTTTTTTTTTTTTTTTTTTGAGTTATCGCGTTTTCATGCATACGAAATTGCAAATCAACAGACGGTCAACGTCAATCCTTTGATGGGTTTAACACAGAATTTGATACGAATCTATATTTTGATGCTGACCAAATTTTTGGATTCCTCTGCCAAATTTCATTTATCTATCTTTAGAATTTGTTGTTATTGTGTTCACTTATACTCGGAGAGCCGCAGATTTCCTGTGAATGGTTCCGTTTTGCTAGAAATTTATAAACTTGGTCTAAAGTTGGTTTGATATCTTGCTTAGTATAGTTCTTTCTCTTTGTATACTATGTTTGTGAAAAAGGAAAAGGAAATAAACGTTTTCCAAACACGCATTATTAATAAGAAAAAAGGTAAAATACGAATAAATTTTTTAAAAAATATTACAAAGCATTTTATTCGTATTCCTATTAACTACCTGAAATGTCTAATGTAAATTTAGTTCTGATACCACTCTGCGTTTGTAGTTATGTTTATCCGATAGCAAATGATTGAAGAATTGTTAAAATATTCTATAATATATTCTTTGAATTTGATTATAAAGCCGGGATAGCCTGACTGGTAGGGCGTTGGATTCGCATCTCTTTGATTGCGAGTTCGAACCCCGCTGGCCGAAAACTCCCCGTGTGTGTGGTGACTGGCGCACATATAAATCTGTCTTGGTCACAAAGTCCTCCATGTCGAGAGTAATACTGCTGGGGTTACTGGTTCAGAGGTGACCGTTCTCTGACTCAGGTCTAAATTACAATTTGTGGATGAGTGAATGAAATGCGTGAATGAAGTAGACCCCGTAAAAAGGGTTGTGACGTGTGAGTAGCTAAGTCCTACTCTTGGCCCTAGTTGGCGGTACTAAAAAATAAGAGACGCTCATTTGGCTTAAATCGCTGACAGATAAATCAGCGGGTTTGTAAGGGGCCATAAGTCACAACACAACACAACAACATGAATTTGATTATTTTTCGCCATATGGGTATTGAATTGAAATGTAATAAATTTTTTTTGTGTAGATGAAGCATTTGAAATTTAATAACCAGTATATATTTACGATATTAACAAACATTTACTCCAGATGTAAAGACTATCTATTATTAATAAACATTTATTTCCAACTAGTCGCCTCTGGTGATCATCTAGTTTTTCATAAATGTTCCGCCAAATTGTCTGATATTAAGATAATGGTATTTTAGTTACCTTACCGAAGTGTTGTTTATTGTGTATATGAATCTTTCAAATGGAGGCAGACCCATAACATTGGGCTATTAAAAACCTAAAATATCTGGTTCATCTACTTCTAAATTTCGCGATATTATTACTTTACTTTCTTTTTATTTTGCAAACTATACAGATAATAAGCAAAACCATTCTTCATTAGCTTTTAAACTTGAAAGAAAATAATGCATTTCAATATTTGATGAAACAATGAAAACAATTTGAAGTTCAAGACAGCATTGTAATTTATTGTTTTAAATTAAGCGATTAAATGTTTTTAAAAGTTGCCAGAAATCAAGATAAAGTTGTGTGATTATTAAATTGGTGTTATTGGAAACATAATCTTTTAAATTTTAAACTGATGTAAAAACTGTTTTTGTGCTGTTATATTTTCGGAATGAATGATGGGAAAACGCCAAAATTCTATTTAATTTTTGATTAATTAAAATTCTACTTAAAATATCAAAAAATTGTTTCTAGGGTGCATGCACATCGTACCTTCCAAAGTATATATATGATGATGACTGTTGTGGTTTTAAATCAAATTTTTAAAATATGTTTCATTTCATTTTTTGCCACTCTGAATATCTGCTTGAATGTGTGGCAGCATTAAAGCAACGTAACCTCTCTCCCCCACCGTCCACAAACGCAGCTGAACAAAAGGTATCTAAAGTTATCGAATGATTCAGTGATAGAGACTTCATGAATTTGCGAGAAATGACGTGTGACAAGAGCGAATTCTTTACTTAGAGCGTATTCTTTATCGGTAATCGAGTTTGTTTATAATCTTAGCATCTAATGTCGCGTAATCAAGAGTATATTTCTTTCACTGCCTCTTGGCTTCGTGACTGACTTTTTTTTTAATGGAATGTTTTTCTATTTCGTCACTCCTTTCGTTCTAAGGAATCCACCGAAAGAGAAATTGTCGACGTGCGCCGTTATGGTTTTGAAATATAAACAAAGTATCCGTTACTTTTCATTGGAATCGGGCGTGTGGTTAGGGTTAAAGTAACAACCCATTTAACTGAATTTATTCAATATTCTCATGAAATGAACCTCAGTTATTTAGTTTGTTTTAAAGTAAACCGTTACTTTGTAAACAGATTTTCTTTCAGTATTAAACGTTTCACGCTGCACGTAATTGAGTAACCACAACATCAAGTTGAGTGTTTCAAACGATGCGAAGAATTAATGCTGGCTTTTATCAGTGCTGCTATTTAATTAATTATGATTTCGAACATCCGATAAATGAATTTGTTTTATACGCATTTTGATCTTTAAAGCATAATTATGATTTGTTGTAGTAAATCCATTTGAAAATAAAAATAGTTATCGTTTGGTACTTAGACAATTCGATAACAAGGTTTTATCTAAATTGTATAATTTTTTTTTCTTCCTTTTTCTCATTTTAATCGTCTGCTCTCTTTATCTGTTATTTGAAGAAGCGTTTGTGTATTTTTTCCCCTGTCTCTACTTTATTTTGGAGTTGTTTAATGTATTTTTATGAACTTTTAGTGCTCTTTTCTTTCTGAAGGTAAAAACTATCTCACGTAGAACTGTTAAATGCGGAGGCTACTCCCACGTCAGAAAAAAACTACGCAATAACATCACGTGACTGGTTTGTTTACTTAAACAAAGGCGATGTATTTTTTCTGTGTTGTTTTTCGAGGTATACAGTCCGATGAACCGAATCAACGTAGATACTCTAATAATTTTTTCTTCCCATAAAAGAATAAAATTTGTCGTAACAATATCTGTATTTATTTTATGATCCAGTGTGTTGCTCTGTAGATGTTACTGAGGTTGTGAAATTAAACCATTCGTGAATACTTGAATCAAAATAGGAAGTATATAGTGCCTTAGAAAAAGAGCTCGAATACAAGAACAGCAAACGAATTCCGAAGAGACAATTCGTCTTCTGTTGCCACGCTATATTAAACATAAATATTTGAGGCTCAAAGATAAACTTACCGGTAAGGAGTGACTGAAAAAAAAATGTTTTTAAGACTTGCATTAGGTTACAGGAAGTTGCTTATGTGTAATATGTCTTTCTAAATTCCAATCGCCCTCAAAGGAGATAGTGTTAGAAGCAATTAAAAAAATAAATGGAAATTAAATTCTTAATGTATTAATTTCATATATAAGATTTTTTAATATTCCCTTTTAATAACATTGCTAAGTATACAAAAAAAAATTATATGGATGTTGTGGTTCGAAGTTTATGAAAGTGGTTTTACTATACCCTATTCGCCTTTGGTGGCCTGTTGCTTCTCCGAGGATGTTGGTTTTATTTAATTTCATTTAAATCGTTTTGAATAAAACTTCACTTCCATGATACCATCAAATCCCCAGATGTTAAAATCGTTCTATTTTAATTGCCTTGCATATGTTCCGTTCATTGTGGCCATCATACGATATTAAAAATTTGAATGTTCGGTTCACTACTATATGCGATATTGTAACTCCACTTTTTTTTATTGAAGTGTGAACTACACAGGTACTAAACAAAATCTATCGAATTTTTAACAATGAAAGAAAATCGCCTAATCAGATAGTTGATAAAACCATGAAAACAATTCGAATTTCATCTGGATAATATAATCTATTCTGAAAAACAATAATAAAAAAAAAGCCCCCAAAAATCGCAATCTATTAAATTGGTATCATTAAAAAGACAATTTTTTAAATTGATAAATGCCATTAAAATCATTTTTTCGCAATAATATTTTTAGAAGTTATGTGGAAATTCAGCTTGATATTTAATTCAATGTATTGGTTTGTTCGGAAAATAATTTCGTTTTTATTTATTTATTTTTTTTGTGTGTGTGTGTGGAAATGAAAGACAGTTTTCGTATAATAAACAAATATTTTATTAAATTATATATTGGTCGTTCTGGTCCAACACCTTTTGCCATCTTTCTGGTAGTAGCATAATTCCACGCTCATAAAAGTTTTGGTCTTTGCTGCCAAAAAACTGATCGAAGTGGTTTTTGACCTCCTCATTTGAGGTGAAGGTTTTACCGTCTAAAAAATTTAGCGAACCAGTTCTGGCACTGGCGTACTGTCAACACACCTTCTCCATACACATCGGTCAATTTCTTTCTGGCTTGAACAGCATTTTTACCCTTTCTGTAGTAAAACAGTAAGATATGTCGAAAATGCTGCTTATCGCTCTCCATATTTAAAAGGGCACCAACTAAAAACTACTGCGTAGAATTAATTGGAATTTTTCACACACAAGCCTTGCTATATGAGCTCTCAAAGCATATAAAAATTGTACAGCTTAAATGTGAAGTTGGGTGCAAAAAAATACAATTAAATCCTCTGTCGGGAAAAAACGAAATTACTTTACGAACAACCCAATGATTAAAAGGTAAAAAAAAATATAAATCGTTCTGAGGTTTACGTTTTTACCCTCCAAAATATATGCTAAATTTCTTAACTATTAGTCAAACGGTCTGGCCTGTAGAGCGCCAACACACATTCATCTTTATTATAATTGGGATGTAAATATATGTGATATGAAGATAGCTAATTAATCTAGAAATCAGACCTGATTCAAAAATTCTTATAAAATATGGTGACATAATGATTATCTTCTGTTTATTGGAACACATGTTCGGAACACGCTTGCTTTTTTAATAGATCCAATAGTTGATTTGATTTATTCTGATGTATAAAGTGTATGGGTATTTATAGAAGCAGATATCAGCTCAGAATTTTTATCATGATTACATTGTCGTAACGAATTTCTTGTGAGTGCTACTTTCTTTCTCCTTTATTTGTTCCTCCTTGAAATTTATATCGTGTAACTAATTATAAATGGTTACCTTGCGATGAATATTTATTCTTTTAGAAGATATAGTCTAAATTTCGTTTTTAATAAATTTTAACTGCATTATTTTAGTATTTAAGTAATGACAACAATAAGATATTATTCACTTAGGGGAGAAAAAATGATTTCAAATTTACTTCCTTTGTCTCATAATAATTATAGTTGCTAATGAATTTAATTTGCTTTATGATAATTGTAGCTAAAGAAAATAAATATCGAATGCATCATTTATTATCAAGAAGTTAAATAATAGATTAAAAATTATTACTCCTAATTTTTATTTTGAGTGGTCAACAAATTTCTGGATTTGTCAATAATTTCATTATTACATTTAAACTTGTAGAAAGGATTACTTGATTGTGAAGCTTTATTATCTGATTACTTTCTCTTATTTATAGTATAAAGAAAATATATTAATCTTTAAAAATTTCGAACTCGAGATTTTGACGAATCTCCACGTTTTAGATCACCCCGAGTTCGAAAACACGTTTTTAGAAAATGTCCGTCCGTCTGTATGGGGCCAAAATAACTCAAAAATGCTTGGAGCTAGATGGTTGAAATTTGGTATACGGTCCAAATTTGTGGATTTCTAACCAATTTTGAATAAAATCTGTTCAAAGGAAGATCGTTTGGCCGACTTTTCGAATATATGTTATCATGGTAATTACAAAGCAAAGATAGCTTGGTAGATAAAATTCTGTAAACCAATTTAACATTTATAGAGCACACATTTGTCAAATTTTGAGCCAAATCCTTCTATGGGTTGATTGTCTGTTGGTCTGTATTTTTAGAAACATGTAAACGCGATAATTCAAAAACGCAATGATTTAGATATATCAAATTTGGTATGAGATTTTGTGACCACAAATACAATTTTGTATCAGATCTTTGTTCCAGTCGGTTGAGAAAAAGGTGTTCAAAATACAAATTCGGTTTTCGGATCTGTATTAGCAAGCCAGGAAGTAATCGGAGGGGGGGTCCCATCCCAAGGATGACACTATAAATGCAGTCGAATTGGTGAATTCACGTCAGAAATTAATACTTTGTAATTATTGTACGCCAGTGCCATGTAAGACCTCTGGAATGACTAGTGTTTTAGAGAGTGTGCTGGAACTTTTGGAAGAACCACTCCTTTTGTTATTATTTTATTTTATTATTATTATTATTATTTTTATTTTTGTTCCCGTGAAAAGTGATTTAATGGTGCTAGAAATTCATGTAATAGATTTCTCTTTCATCAAATTCGGAATAGTATATATCGAATACTTGAATAGCGTGAACTGCTGGTCATCTTTGCAATTATTTCCGGATCCCCTTTTTCGAAATTGTTGGTCTGACCATTCTGTTCCTTTTGAAATGTTTTGGTGCTAATATAATTGCATTTTTGTGCAACTTTTCTTTTGATGCTTCAAGAACTGGACAGTCGCAATTCGATCTTTGCTTGAAAACTCTCTTTTTTCTCTCTCTCTTTTACAGTGGAATATGCACAACTAATATAAAACAACTTATATCAATCAGCAAATGAATTTAGAAAAATAGTTTAAAATTTTAAATGATTAAGTTAATAATTTTGTCATGGAACATGGTTTTGATTGATGGCTTCGCGATTTTTTTACTACAACATAACGCAACATCTCGCTGCTTTCGCCAGTATTTCGAGTTTAAATATTTGCTTGCTACTATTGTTATAAGACAGAGCAAGTATATACGTATGTAATTTGATGTTCTTTGGTTGCAATAAATGTCTTGTCTCCCGAATCAAAGAAAAGAATTTTATTAATTTTTTGCAAATTCTGAGTGAAACATTTAACACTTCTAGCGAGTAATTTCATTTACATACCATAATGTAATTGCATACATATATTTTCATAACATGACATAAATGCATCTCGTCAGTTTAATTTTTTTGAAAAAAAAAGTACTTAACATTTCATCATTGTCTAAGGTAAAATCCCGTACATGTTGTTACTTCATATAACTTGTAGCCTGTGGATATAAGATGGCTTGCGTGATTACGCTTGTCTGTGACTGTGATGTCATACGTATTGACTTCATAAGTTTAGTATCGATTCAAAATGAAATATAATCGAAGTTACTTCAAGACCGTTTGATAGCGAATTTAAATAAGACGAATCATTTATTATAAATCCCTAACCATAGCTGGATTTACGCATAAGTTACATACGGTTACGGCAGAGCGCCAACACACACACACACACACACACACACACACACACACACACACACACACACACACACACACACACACACACATTGAGCTTTATTATAAGTATATATATATATATGTGTGTGTGTGTGTGTGTGTGTGTGTAATGATATAACTTTATTCTAAAATATTCTCTTATTTCGTGTTCCAGTTCCACTTTTTCTATTTAATTAAAAAGAGATTTGTAAAATTGCTGAATCGGCTGAAAGCCCGACTTTTCCACACTCTGAGTGAAGTGACAAAATACCGCTGACGAGATAAATTCTTTTTTAAAAGATGCCTGTGTTTCCCTTACTTGTGATTGACATGCATCAGAAATCCCCATCAGAATCTTTTTAATATATTAGTACTATGAAGAAATATTTTCCCTATCAAAATCTCAGGTTATGTAAGACGAGGGATAATTTATTTCGCGCTTCTTCCCCACTTCTGCTTTTGTGTCGCGCTGTGGCGGACGTGCTTTGTCCGCGTCTCTGCTTGTAAATAATTATGCTTTCCCGGAATGGATATTAATTTTAAAAAATCAAATCTCTTCACTGTCTTCAAACTACATTCTGCTTCACATAAATATATAATATAATATATTCACACACATATATATATAATATAACCTGAGATATTGATAGGGAAAATATTTCTCCATAGTGCTTATATACAATGAGATTTCGATAGGGATTTTCGCTGCACGCGCCGACGAGGCAAGGGAAACGCAGTGATTTTTTAAAAAAGAATTTGTCACGTCAGCGGTATTTTGTCCCTTCACTCGGAGTGTGGGAAAGTTAGGCTTTTAGCTCTTAGGCTCTTGAATTAATTATGTACAGAAAGTGGAATTGGATCAGGAAATAAGAGAATATTTTAGAATAAAGTTACTATGGGCTGAATTAAAATAAAAATTTGGAAATTAATTAAATTGAAATTAGAATTTAAAATATCATATATAAGAACTGCTCGTTTATGCTCGTTTAAAATTATAAGATAGTAAATTTCCAATTATTTGCAAAATTGGGTGGCGTGGGAACAGCTGATAATCCGCAAAATGATCGATAAAATTCATAAACCAAGATGGAAATGCTTTTGATCTGTAATATACGTTAGGAAAGGGGTTTACGTATATAATTAAATGATTTAATATATGATTTCTGTATTTACAAATTTGTTAAAGAACTGATTTGAGTTTTATTTTTAATTCTCACTGTCTTTCCATATGTTTATTAAAGTACCTTTATTTTTAAAAGTCTTGGCTCAACGGCATTTTGGAATATAACCCCAGATAAGCGTTACTTTACTATATTTTATTTGCAAATACAGTACCTGAAGAAGAAAAAATTTGAACGTTATAAAGTAAATTCAATGAAGCTTCTTTTTGCGAGCTCGAATTTCAATTCAATTCCCCATCAAGATAGATCCGCAGATGAAATTGACCTTCTGCCTATCTCCGTGCGTGTGTGGTCCATTGTGGCAACTTTTTTTCTTTCCACCCTGGGCTAGTTAGCGTGGGAAGTCAAGTTTCGTTACCGCGACAGCGTTAATTGCTACGTTCTTATCGAGTCTCGGCACCGAACTGATTTTTTGTCATTTGTTTTTGCTACCCGGAAAATGGAGCATTGAGAGTTAAGAAAAATGTTCTTTTCTCTTTTTTTTTTCTTAATAAAAGCAGCGAGTTATCTTTGATTTTCTTAACTTGAGATCATGTAGTGTCATTGTTGAGGATGTTGACCGTTTTTCGCCATTTCTTAAATTTATGATAATTTTCCAAACCGGGACATATCTCAGAAATCCCAGGTGGTCCAACACGTCCCGATTCACCTTGGAAAATTTAATCGTTTAGGAACTCAAAGATCCAGCTTTTTGAATCAAGAATCAAATAGCGTTGATGGAAAATCAGAGACCACTTACGGAATTTCAACACAGTCATAATCATTATAATGATAAAGAACCTCGTTTATATGATACAAACTTCAATCATACATTATTTTGCCTTCGGTGTATGAGATCACTTTTGAAAGCCATGTACTCATTTTAAAATTTCGGTCTTATCAAAAGTTTAATGAAAAAAAAATTCAGTGAAAGATTTATAATGCTATACTCGATATTCTCAGACAATTTGTTCATCAGATTACACTTGAAAATATATTTATTTAAACGCCTATCTGCATGTATATAAATAATGTATAATTTAAAAATTCGAGATGCATAAATTCCTTTTGGATCAATAAAAATTGTGATTTTTCCAACTTTTATGATAAATGCTTAATTTAAATTTTTAAAAAAAATGTTTTCAATGACATACTCGTTCTATTTATAAATGAATGGGCTTTATTTGCATCAGCTTTATGATAAAGTTTCGATTATACGTTTTGTTATTTATGCACAGCAATTGTTTTACTGTATGATAAAATGAATTGAATTGAGTTCACTTTGATCTAAATTAACTTGGCTGTCATTCTGGAAGGATATAATCACGAACCACTGAAAAAATAGAAGAAAAGCATGAAATAGAAATTGTTCGCAGAGGATTTAATTTAATTTAGTCGGATTTAAAAGTATATTTTGAATTTAAAATGGAGACATTTTGGAATGGATTTCTTCCTTTTGTGTCTTGGGAATGATTTTATAACGCATCACTCTCCAAATTTCCTCTCTAGGAATCCACATTTCAAACTTGGTGCTAATCAGATTTAACGTAAGGCCCTTGAATACGATGGATCTCCGAGGAAGGGTTTATGAACTTGCGATTTTTCGGTTCCGAAGCTGGGACTCTGTCGGGAATACTGCGGCTTCTCCTCATAGGAACGTCGTTTTTTGTGATCAGCATAACTGGTTAGTGTCATATATATAATATGCATATTTTGCATACAAAGAATAAGCGATAAGAAATACATCAGTCTACATCGCGACATGAGCAGAGGAGACGAATTTTTCCCTTCAATCGTTTTACTGTGAGATTTTTATAGGGATTTCTTGACCACGTATCGATTTAGGTAAGGGAATCTTAGGTATCTTTAAAAGAATGTGCTAAGCATTAAAGGACTTTGATCCCTTCGCTCGAAGCGTGGGAAAATGCTGAGGCAGTTTTTATAGAGCGCGTGTTAAAAGTAGTGAAATAAAAAGTGGATTTGTATCGGGAAATAAGATAACATTTTAGAATGAAGTCATGGGCTAAGTTAAGATAAAAATTAGGAAATTAAGATTTAAATTAGAATAGGAGATATCATTATAATATGTGTGTGAGAGAGAAAGTTAAGAGTTCACCGTCTTGGATAAAGTGATCTTATTCCACTATTTCGTTTCGTGTTTTGACTTGCTGAATAAATTAATATCCATTCCCAAACTTCTGAACAAGTTTTAATTGGCACGCACTACCTATTACCCAAAGTTTTTTAAAGTATCGTCATTACGAAAATGTTTTTAAATTGATGCCAAAAATTCAGAAGAAATCTTTATTATTATTTTTTTGATATTTAATCATATTTTAAGACTTTTTTATAGATATATGTTAAATAGATAAAAAGCTATTAATAATAACAGACAAAAAATATCGATGAGAATGAAATTTTACTTCCCAGTCACAGTTATCGTAATCTTTTTTTTTTAAACTTAATTTAAAAGAATTTTATTGAAATCTTTGCTTCGAATTAAGATTGATAAGATGTATTAATCAGATAGTTATGTTAAAAATAAAATTTACTTCATTTTTTAAAATTTTTTCATATATACATATGCTTTCTAGGCACTTTTGTATTATTGAAATGTGACCAGATGTACCGAATATATCCGGATTTGCAATTTTTAGTTTTAAATGTTTTTGCGTTTTTTTTAAAAGTAATTTGTGTTAGAAAAGTTATAAAAGATTGATTAGATTTTAAATTTTAAACTTGCTAGTCTTTTCTTCACTATAACTACTACACCCTCTTGTTGACCTATTTTAATGCATAATGGTATTATTCACTGTACTAATTCTTTTGAATATATTTTGTGTCACAACTTTGGTCGATTGTTCTAGTAGAACATCTTTATAATTAACGCCTTCTTTTGGTCTTACTATAAGGAATTCTACGTGGGAGAAATGTCACGTAATGGGAACTCGGGAAGCAGCATGACCGCACTAAAGAGAAGTTAATCTTCAGTAACTGATACCGCGCAGAGCACGTGTTCTAATTTTTTTAAAAATTCTCTTTAGAATTAGAAAATATATAATATATGAAAACACATAACGTTCACATAATAAAAACATAGGTATGAATTTCTGGTGGATATGTTTTAAATTTTTCTTTTTACACAGAGGTTTTGGGTTGCACTTAGAAACATTTATAAATAAATAACCTGAACGTTCTTTGACTCGCTTAAATCTGTTTGCTTCATTTATAAGTAAGCACCTTTGAAATATTTCATGAGACACTATTCTTTTTAACATTTTATTGTAAAAAATAGTGTGAATTCTACGTCGTAAGCTTTTTTTTTTTTTTTTTTTTTTGATAAAAAGTTTATTCCAGGATATAGAAGCAGAGTGAACCTATGAAGTTATGCCTAATTGGAAGAATTTACTGGTTTTGTTTTGTAAACAAACCAGTCGTTGCCATCGGCAAAAGAGAAATTAAGCACTTCCAGTACTTCAGAAATCAACTTCTCCACCACCTCTTGCAATAATTCAGGAATTAAACTCTTCAGGTTGATAGCGTCAAAGAATATATGAGGAAATAGGGTCGGTTCAGCACTACATAACAGAATCTATGAAACTAGATGAAGACTCATTATGGATAGTAATAATTTTTTTAAATATTACAATACCCTGAAAATTTAAAAACATTAAAAAGGGATAGAAAAGATTTCTACCCATTTACCAATAGTTTGAAAATTCTTTGAACTTTTGATAACAGTTGTTCTCTTATGCAGGTTGGATAGATAATGAACATAACAGTTTGTCATAATAATCCCTGTTTATACGGCTTAATTCTGTGCTAACGAGGAAACTGGCTTTAATAATAATAATAAAGGAAATGTCAAAGAAAAGCTATCTATCTTAACATTCTTTATATGTAAGCACATCACGGTTTAAAATCTTGCCATTTCTCAATATTTAAAACGACCCTGGTTGAATTTCATAATGTCTATCCATCTTCATCAATGTCTCAAGTAAAATAATGATAATAATTCTGCAGCTGTTAATAATTAATTGTTAATTACAGCTGTAGAGTGTTGCTGTGAAATTTGATTATGAAGTAAATTACGAAATTCAGCTGTGTGGATTTTTTCTTCACCTAAATATGACTAGCATTGAAAATTCATGTTAATAACATCTGTATTCGCATTTGCAACCCAAGTACTCCTAAACTTAGATTGAGTTATATTCCGGCTGTTGGGTCCGAAATCAACCGAACTCATCATAAATTGGATTTATATTTTTCGTCAGCATTTTAATTAAATGCGATATAGAAATTAATTTTTTATGTACAGTTTTTATATGTATAATTGTAGTGCATATTGTTAAAAATGTAGAATGTGTCATCTGTTGCATTTATTTTAAATAAAAACACAATCTAAAATCATGTTTTATTTTAAAATTTGTATTTTGTGGTTGTGCGTGCTGTAACTTGAGGAAAAGGTATGATAAATATTTCGTTATAAGTGATAATTTTTAAAATCTCTTTTGTAATTATTGGAAAGTTAAAAAAAAAAAAGATTTTTGGACTTGTTTTTTTTATCGAGAACATGATGTTGTTTTGGTTTGTGGGTTTTGAAGCTGGAAATCGTGTAAGCATTAAATAAAGCATAAATGGCAATTTTCATCATCTTTTAATCGCAAATATTCTTTTAATCGCAAATATTTTTTAAATATTCTTTCAAAACCAGTATTGTTTTATTATTGCGTATGCTTCTTTGAAAGCTGATGCGTTTTCAAAAGGTTGATGTAGAACTATGACATCATAGCTGTTATTTCATCTCAAAATCGGTCGAGCTCCTAAACTTCGTTTGCTAGCTAGAGAAAACTGAAAATAAAAGAAAAAATTTAAAAAATTATCATTAGAGAGAGAGAGTGAGAGAAGTCTCGTGATTGTTTCAAACCAGTTTAAACTGGTTAATGACTTAAATTAAGATAAATAATGACTTAAAAATAATAATGTTCTCACGTGATAACTTGAAATTTGCGATCGCAGATTTCATTTTCATTTTTTTAAATTTATTTCGTGTGACGGGGAAGTATCCTAAGATATACTAATGGAGTTTTGAAGTTCCACAGACATTCTAAATTTGTTTTAAAATTGAATTTCAATCTGTAAGTTATTTTATTAATTATATGCTAAAAGTACAAATAATGAAACTAAACTGAGAGAAGAATTATTTATCTCGAAACTAGATGAACATCTATCTAGAGTACTTACGATAATTCAGTAAAAATGCTAAATTCATGCCAAATGTTAGTATTTCGTAATTATTGTTCGCCAATACCATGCAAACCGTTATTTAGAATAACGCTTTTATTACAGAGTATGCAAGAAAGTTTTAAGGAGACCACTCCCCCTTGGTTATTATGTTAAGAAAGGTAAATAAATATGCAGAGGGGCGAGACTAATCCATTTGATTATTATTTATTAAAAATTTGTTACTGCAATTTAAATTTTATTCAGTTACCAAATATGACATATTAGGCTTAAACATTGATTTCAATGTGTTTGGAACCGGATTATATCATTCTTGAAATCGATGTTTTTTCATGTGTGCGTGTAATAATTCTGCAGTATTGTTAATATCTCAAGGACTTTTTTATACATAAATTTATTCATTGTATTGCTCAATTAATCATTTATTTTACTTCTCAGTATTTATGTTTAACGCAGTTCGTTATTTTATGAAGTCCACTTTCTGTATATTTAAGCCAGTGTCATATCTGAATAACACATAAGGCTCATTGTATATTTTCAAATTTTCTTTCCAACGATAGTAACGATATCTTCATTTCTACGATAAACATGTTGACACTTGTCACAAAGTGAAGTTAATCGTAGACTTTATAATATTTTAATCGTTGACAAATGGAATAAATAACGAATATTTGTTTGTATAAAATAACATATGTTTGTTACATTCTAGGTTCTTTTATTTATTTATTTTACTCTTTCAAATGAATAGCAGCAGCTCGTGTTTATAATCGTTTGGGTACTGTAAGTATTAATCCTACATTGCGCGCTAATGAATATTTGCATCACTTACATTTTCGCCTTTTTAAATTTTTTTTAAATGGCTTGATACCAAATTAATGAAATAATTGTTTTTAATTTGATACTAAATTAATAAAATAGTTCATTACGTTTTTAACTTGAAACAGATAATTTAATAAATAATTAAATTAATACTAAAAACAAAATTTAAAGCTTTTTTTTGAAATTCTTTTCGTGTATTTTTTGCTTTATGAATGGAAATGTATGCTATGTAAATAAGTGAGCAATAAAATGATCAGAGCAGAGTTCAAGTAAATATACTTATGGGAATATTTTCCTTCTATTTCAAAAAACAGTTTCCCATAAAAAATAAAAATAAGAATAAAAAAATGCTGTTTTCGTGTTACTAAGAATTTTCTGAAAAATCAAATTAACCTTTTTTGTTGTACTTTTGCAATTATTTTTAAATTTAAAATAATCTGATGACAGTGTGGCGAAAGTTTGTAAGGCCGTTTTAGGGTTGTGATCCACAGTTTAAAAAAAACATAGATTAAAATTTCAGTAGAAAATAAAACTTTTTATATCCCTCTTCTCACTGATATAGGCTCGTTAAATTTATTGTATTGTTGAGATCGATAATGTTTTTAAAAATGCTTTTGTTATTCTAAACTGAGAAAACATTTCGTTACTTTTAAAATCCTCCGGTTTCTTTTTACTTGCTTTTTTTCAAGTTATTATGTGAAATCTTTGCTTCTTCTATTCAAATTGCGTCAATGACTCCACGTGTCATAAAATAACTGGTTAAAAGTCAGGAGGTCAATGTAAGGCTTTAATTTATGCTGTGGATTCACTAATTTTTTATTTTTATTTCACCCCATCAATTCTTTAAAAAAAAATAAAAGCTGTGTAAACAAGAAAGTTTTCGTTCTTTTCTGTTTAGTATTCTGCAGCTGTTAGCGCCATTTTTTTCTCTCTCTCTCTTAGTTTTACTTCTTTTTCTGGGTAATAAATTCAGCATTTCTTTCAAAACGTTATTGCTACCTTCTATTTTATATACTGCCACTTTTTATCGTGTTATATAAGGTGGCGAGGTAAGTAGTTTTTCCTCAAGGATATGACGTCCGAAATATATTGGGAGGAATATTGAGAATACATGTTCGCCATTTACTTGAGACGTCAGTTCAGTCTGCTTTGTCGTTTGCCAACCGTTTATAATTGTATCACGTCTTGAAAGTTGGAGTGTCATGGCGTCTGTCCGACTGCATCGTGCTTAAGAGTTGTTATTGGAGAATTTCTTGATAGTATTTGAAATATCTCTATACTTTCCACTTTAGATGATTCACCGCAAGTTTCGTGCAATTGTGGAAAATCGTCGAATTTTGCGAAACAGTAATCAAGTGTTGTTAAGTGTGGTAATAATTTTAAGGTTGTTGGCATTGCGGAAACCTATGAAAGTGTTTCAAAGATTTCGCAAGTTTTTTATGCCACATTCATAATGAAGGTATTTTAAGACAGTTCATTTCAGTGGTTACGAAAATGTTTTCGATTTTGAAACATTTATTGAAATGAGAAAAATGCAAAAATTGATGTCAACAATAAAAAAAAAGGAAAATATTTAGAGAAATCGAAAAGTATAATAAATACTTAATACAGTTCCTTAGAAATATTGCCAATATATCGATGTTTACGGTTTCGGAATCGAATCAAATTTAAAATTGTCGCTTTGATGAAAACGTGGGAAATAATACTTTTGCTGTATTGTATAAAAGAAAATATCAGCGAGATTATTATTACGAATTTTTCTCTCTTTCTTCCTAATAAAGGGACTGATAATCCCCCCCCCCCTCTCTTACCAATATAAAAATAGTGGGCATAGAGCAAAGTCACAAACGCCAGAGTCTCAGATTTTTGTTTTCAGAGTTTTTCAAAATTAAATCTTGTATCAAACTTCATCCATTTAGCTGTTTACATTTTATTGTTATGTTGTTCATTTGTATTGGGATAGCTAATCAGATTTCTGAGTAGATTTGGTTCAAAATGTGATAGAAATCTACATATTTGGTGTTAAAAACCACGTACCGAATTTAATTCTAAACGTTTTTGAGCTATCGTGATCACAGATGAATTGCAAAAATGTCTTCAGTGGACTCGGGAGAGGTCTGATGTGTGGAGATTCATCAAAAGTTTGAGTTAGAATTTTTTGCAATATTTTGTATAAAGAAAGTAATTGCACACGGTAATCACAAAATTGGCATGCATAACGTAATCTTAGCTTTATATAATGCTTTTGCAAAACTAATTTTCTAAAAAGAAAAGCTCTCAAGTTCATAACACTCATTTCTGCTGAAGGAATGACACATTCTTAATACCTTATATGCAGTTTGTTAAATAAATGGGATTGCATTCTTTCAGTTAACGTTTTGTTAATAATAGTATAGTTTAAATATTAAAACTAAGAATAACAAAAGTGATCTGCCTAATTTTTGAGTTGAATTATTTGAAGCATGCTGCAGTTAACTAAATATTTTTTGTAAAAATAAATAAATAAAAAATACAAATTATGGTAATGAAAATACGAAAGCAAAGTGAAATAACATTTTTTTAGGATAATTTAATTTGTAAAGTATGAAATTATTGTTTGTGTAAAAATCGGATTAAGTATCTGTATGTGAGACTAGAAAAATTAAGTGAAAGCCAGAGAATATTTATAACAAACTGCTTCAAAAAAAATGCCTTATGATTGTCTGTTTAATTGCATCTTTTATTTCGTTTTCATTTGCTTACCATATGCCCTCATTATATTCTTGCAATAAGTGCGATTGATGGCGACAAACCGACGTAAAAATTGAATTTAAAAAAATTGATTGAACAAAATAAAAATAATTTATTTTTCTTATTAAGATTTATAAATTCAAACTTAGAACACTAAATTTAGTGTTCTATCTCATGGGCTTTTTTTAACTTCTTGTAGTAATGAAATTTCGGAAGAATTCGCTTATATGATTATTGGCTTCTATAGGCAGTACTTATGTAAATTTTTATGTTAACTGATCATGAAATTTATTTTTAATTTTTATAAGATTTATATATATACATTTTTAAAGAAAACATGGCGAAATAAATGCTATCATTAGGATTAATTATTTTCACTAGTATTCGAATAATAAATCAGTAAAATGGTATTAATCCAAATTTCTTCGATTCTACTATAACTTGATATTTATAAATCTACGACACATGTATTTGAAAATGTAGAACTGAATAAAAAATAATAAGTTACATTTGTTTATTT
>JAPMOR010094650.1:137228-174728 GCA_026543865.1 Argiope aurantia | reverse complement strand
ATCTTTAGAATATCCACTAGTTTCTTATTAGATCTTAATTAAAATTTCTAAAAACATGCAATTACTGCTAGCATATTTATGAAATTTTACTATATAACATTTTCAATAAAACGTTTTAGTTTCACGATTTCATTCACAATGATGATTTAATATCTTTTACGGTATAATACGATTCGAATATTTATGGTAAAAAAAAACATATTGGAAATAATAAGGAACTTTATTTGCACTAAAATAAATACACAATTATTAGTCGGTCAATAGTTTTTTTTTTAACATTTTGTGTTTTTATGTAAACACTTGTATTGGCGGAAAAAATCACGCCAAGCTTGCAGCCAAGCACTTGCAATACATTCGAGATTAAAATAAAGCAAGTAAAAAAATATAATACAGTTACATCAGTTTAAATGAAGCTTAATAACAAATTAAATAAATTTAATACAATAACTAAACCAAACTATGAAATATTATTCAGTTTTAACACCAAAATAACCGAGTGATGGAGGTTACGAAATTTTAAATTGACTTAAAATGAACATAAAAAGAATATGTTTATTGTACATACATGTGAAATGATACAGAACTATCCATAGAAGCTTTTTCTTTGCATCCAATTGCACAGCAATAGTTAACCATGGCTTAAATAAGTTTTAAAATCCAACAGTTAAAAGCGAGAAAAAAATATGCCATTGAAATATAGAAGGAACAGAGAAGGCGGTTACAGAGAACACAAATTCTGTCCACAAATCACGTGATTTTATCTTGTCCTACACCAAAGTAGGGTTGCACTCCCTCTATAACTTCAACTCCTCATAAACTACTTTTCTAAAGTGTCCGGATAAAAGAACAGTTTTAGTGCAGATGTTTGTTGCATGCATGTGAAAATTTAAGTTCTCACTCTGGAATTCGGATTAATATAAAAATTAATATTTTCTGGAATTAATATATCTATTAATTGGGATCTCTCTTTGGCAAAAAAAAAAAAAAAAAGTCTATCATCCTCTATTATCAAAAAATAAAATTCAGTTTGCGTTAAAAAAACTTCAATACCCAAGGAAATTTTCAGATAACATTGTATAAACTCAGTGTTTTGGATGAAACATTTGAAAGACTGCTTATGATTGGCGATTTAGACAAGTTAATTCATTATTCTAGTTCAATTTTCTTTTCTGAGTTGGATATTTCAAACAAAGTAAGATAATATAACAAATGTTTTTTTAGGTTACAGAAGGGACAATAAGGGGTTATTATAAATTTGAAATATATTCAATAGTGACCATTTGGGTAATTAGGCTTGTTATTATAACGCCTCATTTTTATTTTTTAGCCATGGAGCAAAAGATAAAAAGAAGGAATAGCTCCTAGAATTTCTTCGAACTTGCTGTTTTGATAAGTTTAGTACATAATATGAAGCGAGATTTTTTGGTTTTTTGGTAATATATCAAAGTCTTAAATCCATTCAAAATATGTGTTATATTCCACAGTCGGTTTTGCGAAGGAAACCACCTTTTCATTCTAAGAAATATTTGAGTACCAGGATTTCAAACTAATACGATCTTTTGGTTTAGTTTTCTGTAATTAGGATTTTCTTGGATATTCTAATCCCCGATGGTTTGAAAAGGTAAATTTTTTAAGTCTTGACGGACAGAAAAACAACTTGTCATCAAAAGTAAATTGTAGCGGTTACATAATTCTACTACTTTCTGTTTTGATACAACAGATGACGCTACCTTATTAACATCAATGTATATTTTCCATGATCCTTTTTGGGGTCATTATTAGAATGTATTCTAAGTGGGTGTCGTGTATTTTCGTGTTCGTGTTGTCTTGTGAAATGTGGAACTTAGAAAATAATTAAATAACTGTTCTTGAAACTCGTCTATTATTTTCTTCTTCCTCATAATGACGTTCTAAAGAAATCAGTGATGGATGTTACAAAGAGTCTCGTCCCACAACAATTTTTTTTCTTCTGGAACTGGAGTATCATATATGCCTGGATAGATCTCTAATACTTTGACCGGATTTATTAATGGAATGAATTCGGTAAGCGTAGGATTATAAGAATAAGGCATTTTAAGATGATACTAAAACAGAATTCCATCTTTTACAAAATTTCAATAACTTGCAACTAAATAATTATCAGCGTTAGACATGTTACCGCGCAGTTTGAAAATATTTTTGGCTGTGTGTGTTTATTTTTGTGGAAGTATTTTTGTTTTTGTGCATATCTTATTATCTGCATTTTATATGCATTTAGGAATCTAGATATTGATATAATTGGGTGCACTAAAATTTTCAAGGTATTAAGGTACGAGAGAAATTAGATCAAACAACTAAAGAAATTGAAAAATTTTTAAAGATAATATTTAAATGAATTACCGCAATCGCGTATCAATAGAAACTGCATAACAGATTCAATCCAACTTCAAAAAAACTACTTAGTAAAAATAGTACAAAAGTAAAAATGTTGGAGATAAAACTTTTACGTTGATAAAGATATGCCCGTGATGGATTTATTAAACTCTAAAATAAACTTTAATATTTTAATAAAAACATGATAAAAAATCTGTTTTTAAAGCAATGTTAAAAAATTAATTCAAAATTAGACTAGTAATCTTATAGAAATGAAATTTATGTAAGTATAAAGCTAATGTTTTTTAAAAAATATATATTTTAAGATATAAAAAGAATTTGTATGTAAATGATTTGTTCAAAAGTTATGGCGGTAAAATGTAAAATATTTCACCTACTTGAAAGGGTGGAAGAAACTTAACTTAATAGCACAATAAATTCTTCTAAGGTCAAAGGAACATGTGTACTAAATTTCTTTCGAAATCCGTCAGGGAGCGGGGAAATATAAAAGGTTCAAATATACGAACAAACAAATTTTCAATTGTGTGAGATTTTGAAAGTATTGAAAGTGAAAAATTGTGAATATTGTGAAAAATTTTGTTTATAATTGATGCAATTTTACTGAACTGGGATTTTGTATAATGTTTTCAATCATTTTGATTTATATTTTATATAATTTATATAACCATATATATAATAAGCTATATTACGAAATAGTTGTACATATATGGATAAACTTGCACAAGGAAATGCCAGCGGAATTTCGATTATCGTTGTAGGAATCCAAAAAATAAAACTCGGAATTTTTGCTTTAAAGAATGATCAAGAATTTTGGTATTAAAAAAAAATTCTTTTTTTGTGTGTTTTCTTTTATACCGATTAATTTAACGATGTAATATAAATGGCGATAAAAAAATTAGCGATATAATTTAAGAAGCTGTTTTGTAAAACACTTAAGTAATCTGAAACATTACGAGTTTTCAGTGATCTATAAATTCCAGTTTTTGCTATTTTATTTCTTTCTGTGCAACAAGCCATGCTTTTAATATGAATAAAAAGCCAAAATACTGTTTATTTTTTTTTTTTTTTACTGAGACATTTAATAAAGAACTGCAAACGATTTCTTTATCACTACAAACCCGGACATGCCTTTTATAATTAAATTTCTGGCGCACTTGGTTTTCACTGACTTTGACGAGTAAAGAATGCACACTCGACTCCATTTCCTTCGAACTTGTTTCCTGGTTGATAAAAGATTGATTTCTGAGATTACATACTTCATGCCTATCGCTTTTGATCTTTGTTTATCTGCCTCTACATCTGTTGGAATAAAATTACGTCTGAATTATTATTTTATGAAGGAATTACACTAGTGTGAAGCTGCAAACGATAAAAACGTTATGCTCTTTATTAGTTATTCCACTTTAAGAAACTACTTGGCAGTTCTGTTTGTTTGAGTTGTTTTCATAATGATTTATATATAAAAATTAGCATTATATCGGTTTATAAGCAGTCATTTAGGAACACCTATTTAGAAACTGGTTAGCGAATGCCTTGTTTATAAAACTGTTCTATAGATTAAATGACAAACGAAAAAAAAAGTTAAAGAATAAGAATTAGCTATATTGACTGGCTTAAAATTAAAGCCTATGACTTAAAATTAAAGCGTATAAAGTTGTCAGAGAAAAGGCATATAATATAATTGCACCTTTTAATATCTAAATATAATTCTAATTTATTAAAAGTCATTGATATGCTTAAGTAAAATTCGTTTTTAAATTTAAAAAAAAAAGGAATTTTTATCAATAAAGTTGTTATATTAAGTCGATTAATTTCATAGAACTTTTGAGTTCAGTGAATTTTAAGTGCGTTAAATCAATCAACTACCATTTGTCGGTTTATAGCTTTCTGTTTGAGTATTGTCATCTTGCACTCTCCAAGATTCTAGCGGCTATTGCAAATTTTAAATTTGAAGTTTTTCAAAGAATTTTTTCGACAAAATATTTGGCCTATTATAATTTTTAGAATTGTCATTCATAGCAAAATGCATAAATACTTTTCTCAAGGTGCAGTATCAGAAAACATTTGTTTCTTGAGACATAGATTTGCAGTTCTTTGACATATCAATGTTTTAATCATTAAAGGTTTGTTGAGAATTGCAAATTGGATTTGCTGGAAAAAAAATTTACTTTTAACTTTTCTTTTTAATTAAAATGTTTGATTTTTGGAATAATATTGGGAAATTATCTACATATGTAAGAAATTATCAATTAAAAGTTTCTGCCTTCATGAAAATTAATTCAAATTAATGTGATTTTCCGCGTGAGATAAATATTGCCTTTCTCCCTGATGACTTAGATAGTTGCTTATGGGGGGAGGATACCAAATTAATTTTACAAGCTGTGTGTACAGCTGGCATTCAGTATTCCATGGGAATAAATGCGCAACTGTTTGGAGCGGGCGTTTTTATGGTAGGTAGGGGAGGAAAAATCTCATGAATTATTTTTTAAAAATTTACTGGCAGTTAATATCTGAGCTCATAATAGTCTATTTTTCTTAAAGCAAATCTCCTTTTAGTTTTATGAAATTGTGTTATTCTAAATTATTAGAAACAAACTGCTTCTAGCTTGAATATGAGATTCGAGTAATTTATTTCGAATTAATAATATTTCAAACATTTTTTTCTTTTATAAAAGTTATTTCTATAGCAAAATATTCTTAGGCGTAGGTTTTTGTATTTTGATCTTATTGCTGGTGCCAAATAGCTAATTTGAAATTCAACTCTATTTTGTGACTGTGAACATAGATTATATGAAAATTTTGCATCGAGTACTTTCGAAGCATTTTGTGGTTGGTAAGTTATCAGTTTTGGTTGGAAGCTACCTGTTTAATCTTGGTCTCATGGAAGATCCGCTTTGCATGTGGATTTTGAATCCACAATATTAGATTAAATTTGTAAGACGTACTTCCGTTTACGTGTGGCATGGAAATTTGGAGCATGGTTGCTTTAGATTTCGTCCGCATCATCTAGGCATAGTTCATCCCAAATCAAACCTTCTTGTTACTTTAAAATAGGCTGATATTATAACTAAATTTAGTTAACTGTACTATTAAGTTAAAAACTGCATTAGCGGCATTTATAGAAGAAAGCATTCCCCTTAAATAGTTATAAACGAATCCAAGAAATTGAATTTTGTTGTCTTCTCGCTCTTGATATATATATTTAATATATAATATCAAGTATTTGAAATCTAGTAATTAGTATGATGGCAGTTTAACTACATCAAACCTGTTTTTCAGATATTTATAGGGGAAGGCATAATTTATCTACATAAAAGCGAAAAAACGAAATATTTTTACCAGTGGCTTTACACTATTAGATTCCGATAGGGATTTCTATACGCATTCGTTTTAGGAAAGTTAATTTTAGGTATCTTTTAAAGGAATTTGCGTGGCATGATAGATTTTTATCCCTTCTCTCAAAGTGTGGAACTTGTTGATTTCAGCAGTTTTACAGAGCTCGTGCAGCATTAATTAAATTAAAAAAAATGTGTAATTGGATCAGGAAATAAGAGAACTTTTTAGAATTAAGTTAATATGGGTTAAATTAAGATAAAAATTAGGAAATTAACTAAGATATAGAGACATCATTACATATATATATATATGCTCGAAAAAATTGATTTGGATGGAAAGTGGCTATTTCATTCTGGTTGTTAGACTATTAATTTTCATGTGCTGAAATGTTTTTACGGGCAGCTATTAATCTTTCTATTCACATTCAGCAGAATCGTCAAGTTTATTAAAAGCAATATAAAATGTTATATTTCTAAAGGTATCAGTTGCAAGATTAGTTATCAAAAATTCTTGTTATGTTAGATAAAATAATTGTTGTATTTTTCATGAATTTAGATCTTGTTATTGATCAAATTATTTAATGATAGAACGCTTGAAATGTTTACACCATTTATATTGTGTATTTTAACAAAAAAAAAAATATTATTACATTAGTTGCATATTTTATTTTTGTTAATTTTAAAAATTAAAAAAAAAGTCTGTTTGCAAACGAATTGCAAAGTTTTTTCCACGAGTAGAAGAAATGGCATCAGGAGTACCAATATTTTGAAAAATGCGATGAAAATTGTTACTAGAATTAAATCTTGGGCCTCTTGACTACAGTAGAAGTGATTAGCACCGAACGAATCTTAAAATATAAAACTAGTTTTTTCCTCCTGTATCTTCTTGCCGTAATGTTTGACCTTGGAAGGAGCCTGCCACTTTTTTCCCGCCTGATTCAATGAATCATCATCTGAAAATCATAGCCGGTTGTCTCGACTTGTGCAATAAGTGTCAAAACAAGAACGCCGGTTACCTGCTATTGTGCGATTGGCCGTGCTTTTTCTGCATAAAATTAAGATGTCTGTTTTTGATTCAAGTGAATTTAAAGACTAATTAATTTTAAATCCAGTTAAAAATTTTCCTTATCGTCTGCTTGTATCCATGCAGCTAAAAAAAGAGTTATTTTTGAGAAAAGCCAGATTTTTAAGCCCTACGAATATGATTTGTTGAGAGCCCATATTATCCAGTACAGCCACATTTTTATTTTTTTAATAACTTTGATTTGTTACGATTTTGAATGAGATATACTTTTTCTTACTGTTAATTAAAGAAAAATATCGATTAAAAATTGTTCGAAATATTGATATCATAATTATATATAAGGTGAATAGACATTCCGGGTTACTGTGAATAGTCTTGACTTTATTTCTGTCGTTTATCATTTATTTGAAATGTACCTTATAAATAAATCGCAAGTATTTTGTATTTCTTATCTAGAAATTATTTTCTGTTTTTATTTGAAAATTATCTATTTGAAATAATTGATAAAATCAAAAGTTCAGTCCCAAAGTCTAACCCCAGATCCGATTTCCTCAATTTTTATTTTATGTGACAGTTAGTGACTTCTTGAAACATGAATAATGGTCGCATGTTCTTCTTCCCTTCCAGTAGTACGGGTAATATTTTCAACAAGTGTTACATAAAAAAATCTTTGGGATCCCAAGATTTTTTTCCAGGATCCCAAGATGTTAACAAATAGGCTGTTATCTATAAATTTATTCACCTGTTAAATCTGTATTCCGAACCAATCAGAATTCTTTGTTTATTGTGCTAGAATAATTTAAAATAGTACTTTCATTTGTTATATTCAGATGTTGTTGGTCGTAGATCGTTGGCATGATACAAATAGTTAATCAGCTTTTTAAGAAAATATATGTGGTTAATTCATGTGGGAGATATGTGTGAAACATCAGTCAAATTCACATAATAATGTTTTAAACAATGCTTATTCTGCATTGTTTATTGGATACAACTAAAAATACACACAAAAAAATTTAATTTGAAAAAATAAAATTAAAAAAAAAGTGGGATAAAAATGTAATGCTATGTTGTAAGGCTCGATTTATTTAATCAGTTATCATTAAATAAATTGGGAGCTTTAAGCTGTAACTCTCTTTTTTGAAGCAATGTGAAATAAGATTCATACTAAAGTTTTAAAGAGAGATTTACTATCTTTCATGTACGAATTTGATTAGTAAATTGTACAATAAACTTATAATATCAACACTACATCCTCCGCATTCGATCAAATGACTGCTTTAAAATAGTAGTTGTGAAGTATCGATCGTTAAAGTTTCGCTATGTTTAATGTTAATTTCATTTTATAAATAATTGATTGTCCTTCTAACTAGATTGCTATTGCAAATTAAGCATTGTCATCTATATTTATCCTAGTTTAAATTTATTATTTAAATGCTTTCTTGGTCTTATAACACTATTGAATGCAATACTGCAATAGATATTTTGGCGCAGCATGGCCAATTATGGCTTTTGCGTCATTAAACCCCATAATACAACAACTATAGATATTTTGGTATTAGTTAACGGTGCAAGAGCCGAAACTCGTCAAATACAGCACTAAAACGCGCCAAACTGTGAGCGCACTTCTAACTTACGAGAAGAAAACAAGCATCCGTTTACGCATTTTAAACAAAATTACACGTGTTTTCTCCAAAGAATCGCTAATCTTTCACCATTAATTAATATGTATCGATATTTTGTAACTATATGAACTTCTCTTCACAATGTTAACTTTTTCAGTACTTTTCCATTGATGTAATAGCATTGTCATTTTTTTTAAATGGTTTGAAATGCTGTTTTTCTGTTTGCATAATAACCTACAAATCAAAAGCTACAAACTTGCTTCTGGAAAATAGCAGTACTTCACCAGTTTCATAACATAACATTGGATTGTTTTGCATAATTGGCTACTATTAAAACTAATGGAAACATACCACAATTTTAATGTAATGTAATTTAATCAGGCAGTTAGTATTTTTTAATAATGTTTTGTTTTCTTATTCTTTGCAGCTCATGGAAAATCATCTTCTCGAAGCACATATTACATCCAGTACAAATTGTGAATTCTAGTGACTCGACCAGCTTGCTTTTTTATTATGTTAGGTTTCCAGTCATGACTGAGCGAGATGATCAGAATTGTGCCAACTTTCAAAATATGATTGATTCATATTTGAGTACAAGAGATTCCAAGTCCCCACCAAAAGCTCAAGTGGACGAGGCATCTCTCCAACAAGCCATGGATAAGAATAAAGAATGTAAGTGTTCTCTAAAAAATTTTAAAAAATGTAAGTGTTCTCTAAAAAATTTAAAAAAATGTAAGTGTTCTCTAAAAAATTTAAAAAAATGTAAGTGTTCTCTAAAAAATTTTAAAAAATGTGGTTTTTAAAAAATTTTAAAAAATGTGGTTTTTAAAATTTTTAAAAAAATGTAAGTGTTTTCTAAAAAATTTTTAAAAAATGTAAGTGTTCTCTAAAAAATTTTTGTATTTTCACATTTTGATTTTTAATCCTGAACCAAGACATTTTTTAGCTTAATATTGCATATTATTTAGTTAAATGCAGAACATAGCTCTTCTTGGATCTGATTTTTTAAAACTGATATTGAATTGAATGTTTTGTCTATCACTCCCAAAATCCATACATTTTTTTTATTACTTTCACAAAGAAATTAAAATGAAGTGTATGAAATATAAAGTAATGTAAATATGAAAATTGCTAACATTTTTTCCTGCAATATTCTAAACATTCTATAAAATTTTAAATTCTCTTTTCTATATTTTATTTAAATGAAAAGATTGAATTGTAGTAAGTCTAGAGTATTTAGAAATGGAAAACTAATTATGTTAAAAAAGATACAAATGCCAGTAAACCAAATAAATAAAATGTCATTGTCTTTTCATTAAAATTTCAAGCGAACAATGCTTTATAATGTGGCAAATTTGAAAAATGCCCTATAGTCTTTTAAATAATTCAGAAAAACATGTTAAACGGTTTCTGTTGTGAATGTTCTTGTAGCAGATAAAAAATGCATTTGACCCTTTTATTCTTATAGTATTGTTATTGAATTTGGTAAACTGTAATTAAATAAATTTATCATTTGACTATCAATTACTGTATTGACAGCCCCCTCCCCATAACATTATATGTGGGAAATTTCCCTCATAACATTGAGTGAACAAAAAATTGCACTCAAAATAGATGTACTGTAAATTTGTCATTATTAGCAACTTTTTTCATGACTATTGTGTAATAAGGAATGTAGCTGTCAAAAAAAAATATCAAATATCATAATTATTATAGTGGGTTTGAACTTGTCATTCTGTTATTTGTCGTGGTTCAAAGAAACATGCAATTTCTTGAATATTTTTTTATAACTAATCTGAAATTATTATTATTATTATTATTATTTTTATTTTTTTTGTTAATGAAAGCGATAATAAGTGGAGAAATTTAGAAGAAGGACATTGAAGATTTTGTTCTGAACTTAACTTGTAAATTTGCGTGATGATGGATATTCCCTGCATACTGTTTTTTAATTATTTTATATTATATATTTGTACTAGGTTTTTAAAAACATTTTTCCTTTAATCTAAATCATGAATTATATCATCTTGATTTATATCACAATGAAAAGAAAAAAGTCATGCAAAGAAGGGTTATCTAAATTTATCATTGGTCCAAACATAATTATTTTTTCAAGGAACATTTAATTTTGAGATTTAATTTAGAATATTTATAATTATTATGAGATGTTGAATAACAATATGACCATAAAAGAACTGTTGAAATATTTTACTTTTTCATATAGTATGAAACTATTCACATATCCTTTTTGGATTTGTCAGATTTCTCTATCTTGGGTATAATGTGTAATCTTGATATTGTTTTTATTTTTGAGAAATCATCCAAATGTATATTAAAAATAAGTAGCATATTTTTTGACAGTAATGATATTTGTGTTCTCATGCAGGAAATTTTTATTTTCATTTCGGATTTTGTTGTTGTCATTTAAAGCAATTTACAATTCAATAATTTTTTATGTTTAATGGTATTTATTTATGGAATGCTCTATTTTTTAAAATTTCCTTGTATCTTTTTAGCTTTAAAAGTGAAACTGATGATGAGGAGGCCAATAAATCAACTTGTTGAACAGGGAATCATGCCTTGTAAGTCGTCTTCAATATGATTTTTTTTTATTTAATTTCTGTTGTTAGTAAATACCTTTTGTGATAAGTGTTTCGGCATGAATCTAAATAATATCTTTAAATTTTGCAGCACCAAAAAAGCCTCTTCAATATCTGCAGCAATGTCAGAAGCTTGAAAGAGCCAAGGTAGTATTTGTAAAGTTTATACAAATTTCCTTAAAAATAATTTTTACCATTGTCTGCAATTTTCAATATATTCTGGTAGGAAACCATACCTAAATCAACGAAATATTTTTTTATTGAGGTATAGACAAATTACTTTATATGGGAATGCAAGTTTGAAGTGAATGATGTAGAAATATTTTTCTTGGGCAGGTATTTTTTTTATTGTTGTAAAAAAAATGAACATTGCAAATTACTTTATACATCAATTATTTAATTTGTAATACAATTTCTGCTGCATAACTAAATTTAAGAAAATGTTAATATATTTAAATTCTTTCTTTTACTGGCTAATTTTTGTATTCCGTGTTTCAAACAAGCTTGAAAAATTTATTTTAATATGTATGTATTTAAATTTGATTCATAAACAGTATTGAGGATCTGCCCTTTTCCATTATTTATGCATATACAAACAAGAATAAAAAATAGTTAACTGATTTCTTATGTTGCCAGTAATCATTTTATAACCATGTATGATTTTTTTTTTCATATCTAGTTATAAAATGACATTATATGTTCTTACCAGATATAAAGAAAAAGGATAATTTGTTATTTGATGCAAAAATGTAATTTTTTTTTTTTCCTTGGAAAATTGAAATAAATAATTTTGTTTAAGAGATGATATCTCGCATCTCATAGTTGAGAAGTCACAGTTTTAACATCCTCTTGTGTGATGTTCAATTTCTGTGAGAGAAAGTTATCTAGGTTGGGGATGGCAGCTTCATTTTTTTCACTTCACTATTACCCTTAAGAGAAAGTTACTACTGCATGCAAGTTAAATTTGATATTTATTCATCATAATTATAAAGGCATTTGCAAAGGAAATTATACAGTTTAAAAGATATCAAATATAATTTCAGCTACTAATAATTATGGTGTTTGAAAATTTTTTATTAGTAAAGGTTTAAAGTAGTTTCTAGTAGAGGGAAGGAGAAATTGTTTGCAAATATATTTTGGTATATTATTTTTTCAGAATTCAACTGAAACATTAATTGACATACAATATTTAATGATGATTTTTAATATAAACTCTCCTATTAAATAAACTCTTATTATAATTTCCAATTAAATAGTTGCATTTTCTGTATGTATTGTTATTTGTAATGGGCAGATTAAATTTAAAATTATTAAGTTTTTATAGTTAAAAAGTATACTTGCTTGTTAATCACTGGCGAACCATTAATCTTTAGTAAGCATAGACAAATTTTATTTGTGAAAGAACCTATTAGTATGCAATCTTTGACAATTAATTATCAGCATGTAGTTAATATGTATAACCTAAAAAAGCCAAAGTTTTGGAGAAATAAAGTGTATTTTAATATGTTTTACATAAAGCAAATACTAAGAACGCAGAATTAAATCAGTGACCTTTTATATTTAGCATTTAATAGAACAATAGTAGAATTAACTTTAATGTATTTTTTTCTTAATGCTGAATAAATTGCAAGCTATAATTTGAATACTTATCCAAGACTTAAGCTCTGTTTATTTTTGCTTACTTTGTTTTCTTTTTAGTATTGCTTATGCTAGATAATTTTTTTTCCCTTTCTTTCAGACTGAAAATATTTTGAAAAATCTGATGAAAACCAGACCTGACAGGCAAGCATTGATTGACCATCATATCTTAGAAGGTAAAACTGATTTTTTAAAATTTTTTATTGAAAGAAATTTGAGCTTTTGTTGCAGTGTTAGAGCTTATTATGAATGCTTTTATTGTTTTATAATATATGTTTAAATTGTGTTAAAAAATGTTTATGCATTTGTTATGATATTTAAGTGTTTCCAGTGAAAACTTATTTAAGACAAAACATATTTGATAGATGTTCCATTTTTATCTAGTGGGTTCTCATCATAATTTTCTTGTCGATTATGCCAGGACATTCTGCATGTTTAACTTGATTGATATTCAAAATAGTTTACATGTACAAATATTAAACAGTCTGAACTTGCTGTTACCTAATTGTTTAATGCCATTTTATTTAATAAAATTATACATTAATCATATTTTTCGCTGAAATACTTTTACTTTACATATGTACTTTTTTATCTTAACATTTCAAGTTTATGCTTTCATATCACTGAATTTGTAAATTTTTTTTTTCATTTTCTTTTTTATCCTAAACAGTTCACTGTTGCTGATTGATTTCTTTTATCTTGTCTTTCCTATAAAGAATGCCTATCGTACTACATCAAAATGCATTAATTTAAAAAGCTAGTTTTCTTTTCTTTAACACATTTGATTTCCATTCTTCATTGATCCTGATATCCTTTCATATTTATGAATGCACATTTCTCTAAAGTAAAAATTAATTTAACAGAAAAGCTGTAATGTTAATGAAATTAAAACAAAATCTCTTTAAGTAATGATTTATTAATGGGAAACTTTTTATCGGTAGACACTCATTCTTATGCATCTTTTGTACATAATGTTTGTTTTGAAATGAAAATAAAATTTGAGTACTAATTGTTTTGTAGAGTTTTACTGCTTTTTGCTTATGTAGATAGGTATGCTTAAAGTTTTATAATACTTTCTAGATACAACAATTGATCCTAGCCTGCAAGACAAGCAAAGGCAGTTGAAAAAGGCTCGATTAGCTGATGATCTAAATGATAGATTATCTCATAGACCTGGACCTTTAGAGTTAATTAAAGGCAATATTTTACATACCGATGAAAAATTTGCACAAGCTGTTAAAGGTAAATAAAAATGTTATTTCATATTCTTTCATTAACATTCATATTATTTTAATATTATCTTAATGAAACTGGTAAGTTATTCCACATACTTTTTAAAAAAATACTTGTTATGTGGTGTAGTGATTTAATGTTTTTTAAATCAAAATAAACATAATATTTTTTTATATATATTATGATGCATTATTCATTTTTAAATGCTGCATTTTGTATTAACTTTATAAATATTATTTAAATTATCTGTTGTTATTAGTAATTTACATAGTTGCATTTCTTTTCCTAATACTGATTGCTTTAGAATAAGCTTTTAAAACTGATTGTTTTATCCACTTACTAAATGTATAGTATATAATAACTTGATACAATATTTTTTAAATAATTATTGCCTTGATTAACAAAAATTAAAAGTTAGCAAATTTATTCAAAATTGTTATTTTAACCATTCTTCCCTTTTTAATATATAGAGGGGCAGATTCCATTTAAAAGAACATGTGAAGGCCAAGCCTTAAGGCATCCAGCACCCTGTTTTACCTTTGAGGATGACAGTGGAAGTGATGCTGCTTTATCTCCTCCACAAGATGCTCTGGATCAGTCCTTGGGCAGGTGTGAATATATTCTACTTTACTTCTTTTTCTGCTATTCAAAAAATGCACTGTATAAAAATCTTGTATTGTAAAATAATAATAATAAATAATGAAAATAATAATTCACCTGGAGCATGAAATGATTTGTAGTTCTTTTTTAAAGTTGCTAAATCCACGTGGAAAGAAGAAAAAGTTGACTATTGTCTTCATGGTATTAAGTTTATTTCCAACAAAAATAAATGTTTCTGAAAGCAGCAATTAACTTGTAAATCTCATTATGTGATTTTTAAAATATGAATAGTTGTGTAAACTACAGTATTCTATCTGATGCATCCATCTCCTTTGCTGCAAGTAAAATTAGGGACAACTGTATAAATTTACATGATGGAAGTTGTAATATCTCCAGAGCTCTAAAACATTCCATTAACTAATTTATATTTTTAAATACAACAATGGATTTCTCATTAATTTACAACTGGAATTTATAACTCAAAATATAAATAGTTACAATTTATTTTTCTTGGTAGAATAATATTTTGATAGAAAGTAATTAAAGTTATGTCTTCCTCTTTTTTCTCCCATATTGTCCCCCCCCCCCAATAAATATATATTCATGTAGAAGACTTGAGATTAAATTTGTATATTAACATAAAAGTTCTTATTTGTTCTAATGGTTAGATGCTCTTGTTACATCAAACAAATTATTATAAATTTATTTCAAAATGTTATATATGGCATAACTATGTAGTAAATGTTTTTTTTTTTTCTTTTTTTTTTTTTTTTTTTTTCAAATGGTTGCAAGAAATAAACCTTTACTTAGAAAGTGCAATGCATTATGCTTTTATGAATATAATCTATTAATATTTTTTATTCATTTTGCTGTTTATAATGTTATAAATGTAAGAAATCCTTATGATTTATTTATGAGTATAATTAATTATATTTTAATGCTTTTGTATTTGAATTTTAGCTTAAATGTGCTTTATAAATTGCAGTATGCCATCTGTTGAGTCTATGGTGCTCTCTCCTTATCCAAACCAAGATTCTCCTACTAGCAGTATGGGAGAGCTTAGAATTGCCTCTTCTACACCTCCCAGTTCGCAATCATCACCAGTCCCTAGTCAGACTGGGAATGTGCTCTCACAAAGTGAACCCCCACAGAAAGAGAGCAGCACATCATCAACCACTCGCAGGAAAAAATCCAAACCAAAGGCTCCACCCAAGACCAGAACAATAAAATTCCATGAATACAAGGTATCGAGTTTCACTAATCTTATTCTTCCTAATCTTCGATTAATCAGCTATTGTCTCTAATTCCATAGCAAGAGAGATAGAAAGCAAAAATTAAAGCATGTGTAAGAATCAAAACAAACAAATGAACAAATAAAGTTAACTTATTAATTGAGTAAAGTTAAATTATGAACTGAGTGTATCTATGCATTTTACCTAATATTCATCAGTTGTTACAAGAATTTATATATGCATCCTTACAAAAAAAGAAAAAAAAACACCTATTTATTGTTAGCAATTACCCTCATTACTTTATGATACAATAAATTGACTTTATTATGAGGTTCGCTGAAGACACACCATTGTTTTAGAATAGAGGAGAAGGCTTATTAGACTTGAGGCAGAAAAGATAAGTCCCTGTTGTGTAAGATTTCATCAGCAGTTAATTAAATACTCTCTAAAATCTATTATCCAATAGATTGTTACAGTCCTTTGTGTACTTTTTTTTTGTCTCTTAAATTCATTACCTGAGCTAAATTTTAAAAGTTAACCATTCATTACCTGAAATGGATTTTAAAGTTAATCATATAATCTGAAATATTCTGTTTACTTAGAATTTTATGATATGAAAGTGAGATTTTTACAGGGCCTCATAATTTTCTACTCTGTTGTTAAAAATAGAACAATTTGAGTTTGCAATTTAATATATCCATATGTTAAGTAAACCACTGTTTGTATAAGTTTTTCAAAATGACATATAAAATAAGACATATGTTTATTATGTACTTTCAATATTAGATTTATTAAATATATTTTATTTATTCAGTATACACTGAAAATATATTTTTTAATATGCAATAGTTGAAATTAAATTTTGGAATAGTTAAACTGATTGTATTTGTCTGTTAATTAGGGTCCACCAAGTGCTCAAAAGAGCCAAGCCTCCCTGTCGAAGGAAGAGACCTCATATGAACTTCTGCTTCAGCAGCAACAACTTTTCCTTCAATGGCAACTTGAAATGCAACAGAAATATCCTCAAGTGATTCTTCCTGTTCCTCAAGTAAATAATTAATAACTGCAAAGTTTCATTATTATGTAATCAAAAGATTAGAGCAAATGGTGACTCACCTATTGTAACTGTAAATTTGCAACATCGATCAGACATGACACATTTCCATGGGAACCCATGATTTCAGTTTTTTCAGAATCAAATTTTAACATTCTGGTTAATGATTAATTTGCTTTTATAATATTTCTAATATCTGGAGTATTTTTTAAGTAAATTTATTCATTTTATTTTGAAATTAATCATATTTATTTTACTTCTTGGTGTTTTTGTTCGGCACAATTAATTATTTTATGAATACTGACTTTTTTTTCACTCTGAACTTATGTTATGTCTGTGTAATTTAGTTCTTTGAAATGTTTAGAATATCTTTTTGTTGTAACAGTTACCAAAATTTTGATCCTGAGGTTTCAATAATCTTATAATGTTAAAGGTAAAACCATTTATTAATTTCATTCTATTGGGTTAATTTTGCTTTAAAAAACTTTTTATTTTGTTAATTTCATCTTATGATGATAGAACATTTGTGAACTGATTCTTATTGCGGAATTCTTATGCGGATACAATAACTTGAATCAATATGCAAAATCAAGAACTCAGAGAAATGGTGATACAATAATGATGAAAAACATTAAAATGTCCCCTTTGGGACTTTTATAATCAATTGTCTGTCTTTGACGATAAAAAAAATTAGATATTTCCTCTAAATTTTTCCTTTCCCTCCCCTTCAGTTTCTTCTCTCTTGTGACTCATTTTTTAGAGTATTTTTTAAAAATATTTATGACAAAAAAATGTTTTTCTAAATTTTATAAATATCTGTTGTATTTCTTCTAAGTTTGAAATTGATGAACCACTACCACTAATCAAAATACTTTATTATCATTTGTGTGTGGTTATGAAAAAAAAATCAGAAATTTATAATTAATAAAACATTAATTTCATAGCAACCTTCTGGGGACCAATCAAAAACCACAAATGCAATCCAAAATTCTACTATTGAAAAGCCTCAAGATACAACGAACACATCTTCTCCAACTTTGGTGAAGAACTTAGAAGATCTGAAAGGTAATTTAGCTATCTATAATCTTTATTACAATATTATCCTATGTTTAAGTTAATTAAAATAGAAATCATTTTAAGTTATTGAAATTCTTAATAAATTGGAAAACAATTTTATTCTTTACATATGCATTGTGACTTATATTTTGCTATTAATTTTATTTTTTAAATATCTTTAATAAACTGTATCATTAAGACAATTTCTGCAAAATTTTAAATTTATTTTCTGTGGAAATATGAAACATGTAGCAGAAGAATTAAAAGAAGGGTGAGCAGGCAGAGAAAGCTAGCACAGGCATGAGCCAATGAAGTATTTGAGTCAATTATAAGAATTAAAAAAAATTATGAAATTTATCATGTCACTTTTGTTTAAAAGCATATTTAATAATTAGTAATAACAAAATTCCAAACATGCTAAGAATTTTCAAAAAATTCACAATATTGAAGATTATTTTTCCTCAAGAATTGAATTGTTATTTATGGAGAAGGGAATTATTTGAGGCCGCATGGAAAATATATATAGTCATGATTGTGGGAAAGTATCTTATATTTCTAATTGAAAATAGAATAATTTTATTTTGAATTTTGAAATTATCTTCAACTGATGCGATAATTGATAAACCACAAATAGTTGTCTAACTTGTTGTTGTTGTTTCTAATGACTCTTGTCTAGACAAACCCACTGACTTTAAGAAAATTTTCTAACTTAAAAAATGTATGTGATATTTCTGTAATTATAATAAACTATTCTTGACATGGTTCTGTGACTTTAATAGTAGATATTATTCAGTATTGCTATCGATTTAATTTTTAGCATATACAGTCTAAACGTTAATCAAAAGTCTATTAATAAAATTATGTTTATGTAGTGTGAACTTTTTTAACTAACACTCGCTCAATATGAATAAATTTTGATTGCCATTCGTGGCAATTTAAGTGTAAAACTTTTGTATTTATTTGAAATAATTTTAAATTTGAAGTATATTCTACTATATACCACTTGCCATATGTTATTGGTTTAAAAATAGTATTTGCTGCTTAATTTAATAAATAAAATAAAGATTATTGCTAATTTATATATAATATCTGGGTTATTTTTTATTTCTGTAGATCTTATATTTTTTTTATTTTATATATGATCAACAAAGATAATATAATTTTGTCTCTTTGGGTGATGCTTTTTATTGCAAATTTGAAAGATAAAAATTAAATAAAAAGGTTTGTTGCATATTATATATTTATGAAACTTATTAAGTTAATTAAATAACTTTAAAAAAAAATACCAAAATCACTTATATAAATTTCCGTATTATTTTCATAGGAATGTTTATTTTCTTAATGTAATTGACATGTGCAATTTGAATAAATTTATACTGTGGTAAAAAGAATGGAAAAAACAAACATCTATCTTAAAACAAGTGGCTGAGTTATTATCATTTTGTTTCTTATAAATATGCTTTAAATATGGCATTCAAATGTTATTCAATGACCATTTTTGTATACTTATATTAACTAAAACATGTTTTTTTTACTATAGTAAATGGATTGAAAGCTGAATGCAAGAAGAGGAACTTGCCAGTATCAGGATCAAAAAATCAGTTGTTGGAACGGTTGAGGAACCACATGGAATCCTCAAATAATAAAAATAATCAAGAAAAGAACAATTGTGCTACTATAGAAACCACTGCTGTTCCAGTAAACATGAGCGGGATCATTTTGGACACTTTGCCCACTCTTGTGACGCAGCAGGCACCGGTTACTTCTGTAGTAACAGTGAATGCACCAATGATAAATAACAGGGCTTCACAAATCACTTTGGGTGATGGCACTGAAACGCTTATGGTATATAATACCATGCCTGTTCAAGGACAAATAGTGACTTCAAGGCCATCATCCACTGCCCCAATGGATGTGGAAATGAATTCGAATGCAGATGTTATGGATTGTACAGAAAATACAACTGCAATGAATGAAGAAATTGTTAAGAGACAACAGCAAAAAATCTTGCAATTAGAAAGAGAATTAGAAAGGTATGTTTATTTTGAATTATAGAACTAAATGCTAGAAATGGAAAACACAGTAGGTGCCAAGCTAAAAATTTTCCTGGAAAGTGAAAAACTAGTTTCTAACAATTTTTGGCATTTACTGCATTTTTTTAGTCCATGGCATTTACTGCATTTTTTTTCATGACAAGAACACTTGTGGCACTTATTTTGATACCCGGGTTACACAGTGCAGTACTTAATGTCATTTTTGACAAATATCAATATATTTTTCATCATCTTAGGGTATGTTGGACACTTACATTATATTTTCAGGTTGAAAATATTTGAATTTATTATGTTTCCACTTTGGAACATTTAGATATTGCATTTTCCATTTCCAGTCATCAACTTTTCAAATATGCCAAAAGCCAATTTTTGACAACTTTCTTTATGTAGCTTTTGACACATTTGAAATGTGATAGCTTGGCACATTTTTTGAATTAGATATAACAGAAGTAATATATATTCTTTTTGATGATTTAGTTATATTTGTATTTATCTAAATTTTAACTAGATTTCTACAATTGTATCTTAGTGATAATGAATGCAGTATGCATTTTTCATGCACTGAGGAACAGCAAAGTCTACTTAATAGGTATCGCTAAATGAGAATGTTTTTTATAGTTTTTTAATTGGCTTGTAATGGGTAGATAATTATTAAGATAAGCAAGAGAGGTTATAATGTAACCAGTATAAACATTGATATATGGCCTTCTTTTTTAAGATGATCAGATTTTACTTTATCCAATAACAATAAAGAAAATATTGGATTAAATTTCATTTTCAAAAGCATGATCAAAATATTACTTTTAATAATGAAGTGGAAATTTAGTTATTGGAAAAATGAATGTAATTATTGGAATAATCAGACAAGTGTTTCTAATAATTTGAATTAAAATTATGGTATTTGAAGTCTAAAAATTTTGAAATTTTTCTTATATTTATTTAGTTTGGAGTTTTTGGCTACGTCCATATCAGTCAATTTCTTTCAGTAAATTTCATGAGATTTGATTGGATGTTCTTTTAGTTTTACGGAATTCTATCTTTGTATAAAGTTTATTTATTTGATTTTATTAGTATGTATTCTATGCATTCAGAAAGTCCAATAAAATTTTGTTTTTACACATCAAGAACTGCACTGTAAATCCTGCAAATAAATATCACGAGAACCATTTTGTTTGAAAATTTGTTCTTCTAAATTATGCAACCATAAGCATTAATTCAGTAATTTGTACACCAAACCATTTATTTCTTGTAGCTTTTAGCTGAATTTCTGAGAAATAAATATATATATTTTGATTTTTCTCATACTCTTTATAATTTTTTATATATTAAAGATTTGTTTTCATATTCAAATGTTTTTGCAATATTATTTAATTTGATTGCTGAAAGTTTCAAGTAAAAATACACTCCAAATTATATAGGGTAATCTTTATGATTTTTTTTTAAAGATAAAGACATTAATGGTACAAGAGTTTAGATTTTATCATAGATTATTATATGAAGTTTCTATTTCTGACATTGCGATGTGTGTATTATTCTTTGATGTATTTTGTTTTGTTGATAAATTAGTATTTATCAGATTCATGATTCAATTTGAGATGTATTAAGTAATGCATTTATTATTTTCTAGATCTCAGAGACAATTGCAACAACAGTGGTGGCAACAACAGCAGCAACAAGCACAACAACAAGTCCAGCAGCAGGTTCTGCTGGCATCTCATCCTGTTCCTATTGCACCTGCACCCCCATCCAACCATGTTTCCATGGCGACCGCTTTACCTCAGCCCACTGTTGCCCAGGCTGTGGTCCAATCACAGTTGCTGCAACCCAAAGCACAGTTAAATACTGCACAACAACTGTTGCAACAAGCAAGTAAGTGGAAATCGTAAAACAAGCTGATTAGTTTGTATTCTTATTATATTAAATACTGCTTTAATTTTTATTTTAATTATTTTGTAAGGCAAATTGTATTTCCTTTTGCAATAAATCTGCAACAAGAAATAAAACAGGCATTTTTATTACTGACAAAATTAATCTGGAGGCTTTAAGATCTTTTATAACTAACTTAAATGTTTTATATATCTTGGCAATAATTCTGATATTCATTATTACCTAAAATATATAAATGAATTCTCTTGTACCATTGTACACTTGTTTTAGCTTTGATACCATAGGGTTATAGATTCAAGACTGATTTTTACCATTAATTGCCACATGCATGGATATGGACTTGGTGCATATTAAATCCATTTGTGCCAGCCATTATCTTGCTATTGTGATGTAGATGTTTGAAAAAAAGAAGTCCCAACTCTGTTGCTTTTTTTTTTTTTTCATTATTTTATCACTATTTGAAATAATGAGTTTTGTTCTAAGACAACCTTATGTAACTTCAAAATGAGGTCACTTAAGTAAGTTGTAAATTTAAATACTTTTTATCAAATTGTGGTTTATCTAATAGACTCTTGGCTCAGTTTACCTAACAAATTTTGAAACAATTCTTATTCAATTGAAAGTATACCATATTCAATTCTGGTACTGGCATTTGTTGTTGGTGGGATACAGTTGTTAAATGTGTATATACCAATGCTGAATGTTGGTTCTTCTCATTCCAATAGAATGTTCATGTTTTTATAACTATTTCATTCACTGCTACCATTTTTCGTACATTACTTTTTCATAAAATTCCACAATCTAATCTTTTACTTTCAGCAAATTAATTAGTTTTAGTATTTAATATAATTTAAAAAAATAAGATATGATTAAAGTTTTATTTTTTTCTCACTTTTCCAAACTACACAAGCAGGTAAATTATGAAAATATAGCAAAAAGTTTAACCATTTTTCGTGTATACAAGCCAATCCAAATCTTTTTTACATAGTCAGTGTGTAATTTTTTTTTTCTAATATCCATTTTTTTCCTTCTTAGTATTTTGTATATTTTTTTATTAAATGAATATTTTTAATTTTTCTAGACAAATACACACCTGGATCTGCTGGGCACAATTCTGCCTTAGTAAAGGCAAGCTTAGCAGCTTTTATTCATAATCAACAAGCTAACAATGTTCGTCTTCGAAATGGACTGGCAACACCCAATCATCAGAACATCTCTCAGTTCACCAATTTGAAGCCCATTGTTTTGTGTCAAGCACAAACAGTCCCTACTGTCATTGAAAAACCTAGAGCAAATTCGTTGCCTAATGGAGTAGGACAACAAAAAATGGTTTGGTAAGTTCTAGTGCTTACATTTTATGCAAAATCAACAATATCTAAGATTTTCAAAGGTAGAAGCATTCAGTCATAGTTGTTGTAAAAGTATATAGAAAAATGCATAAAGTAGTAAGAATTATTTATTTTTTTTATTCTTCAACCATTATGTGATTTCATTGTATATCATTCAAACTTTAAATATTAAAAAAAGGCAGCAGTTTTATCATCATATTTTTATTTTATTACAGTGGATGCCACTTAAAATAACCATAGTTAGTGTTATCATTCACTGTATATTATTAAAATCCTTTGATCCTGAGGCAAATATTTATATGTATCTCAAGCTATCCATTTAGTGTGATTATTATATCATTGAATGTTATTGTTTTCTAATTTGAGCATTGACCAATCCCCCCCCCCCCCAATCAGCGATTGATATTCGTAGAATTTCTTTTGCATTTATAAGAAAAATTGACAACTTTTTTTTTTTAAAAAAAAAAGAAAGATTACATTACTTTGTCTAGACATGAGTGGTGTGGAGTATTTGAAAGAGACAACTACACTGCCAATTCTAGTTTTAAATCTATTTAACAGCTATAAACATTCTTCCTTATAATTAAATTTTGGAAGAAAAATGAATTTCAAAAATTATTTGAATATTAAAAATGAAACTTTATTGGTATTTCAATTTACATAAAATTATTCAACACAATACTTTGAATGCAATTAAATATTACTTAGCGTCTTCCTTGTAAAATTTTGAAAAATCAAGCTTTTTATGAGGAAGATAAAACTATAAATATTGACGATTCTGATCGGGAAGAATGTATTAAAGAAAGCTCTTCGTTGAATGCCAAAATGAATCAAGTTGTAATATTTTGAAACGCAGACAATAATTGTCTATAAGCAGCAATAAATGATTTTTAAAATTATTTTTACAATAAATTATAGATGCAAAATATTAAGGCAAGTAGTTTTTTTTTTGTTCATTCCCCTGCTGTTTCCTTGACATGATAAAATTAAAGATGATTTTAACCAATTTGGTTATTGTTCTCAATCTGTTAATGTTATCATAATTTACAAGATCCAAAGTGATCACATTTAGTAGCAACTAGTTTATTAGAAGAATTGAAACATTTTTTTTTTCCTTTTTATCTGTAATTGATGCTAAACTTTTAAAAAGAAATAATGATGTATTTAAAGCTTGATCAGATATGTCTTACAGTGACCCCATTTTTTTTGGCTGACCCCATTCCGTTTTTGTTGAAAAATTTTTAGCATAGCCAAAAATTTGAAGGGAGAAAAAGGAAAGGAAAGAAAAATGACTGTTAAATGAATTTAAAAAAATAATTATTAGTTGAAATTTGTTAAAAAAGATTAATTTCAAAAATGGTTGTTTTATGTTTGCAATGCTTACTAGTGTTAAGAATATTATCTTGCCATAAAACATACTTTTCCATATTTTTAAATGTATCCTACATTTTAACAAAATCCAGAAGTTGAAAAGACATTCTTTGTCGATTTTTTTAATGCTAAATGTAGCAATTTATTTGGAATTATGGGCATTATCAAGAGATCACAATAAATAAATCTAATTATTTTTAAAATGAAAAAAAAAACTGTTGTTAAAGAATTACAGCTTTTTATATAGCATTATTTAGCATTAGAAAGCATAAATTCTGTAAATTAAAAAGAAAAAGTTCCTAAATTTTGTTAATTTGCACTTTTTATAGGTCTTCATCTGTACCCAACTTTTCCAATGTTATTGCTCCCAAAATAACAGTAGGTACCATTGATCCCAAATTCTTGTTGCAAAAAGCTCCCCCTGACTACAATGAAGTTGTAAAGCCACAGATTAAAGTCAAACAAGTATGTAGACTTCTATGCTTTTTCCCCCATATAATCAAATATTTTTTACTATCTGTGTTTGGTGATCATCTTGTTCACTAAGAATATTGCCTGTGTTTTATTTTAATGAAATTTGTAGGAAGTTTCTTTCTTTTTTATAATTTCCCTATCTAGGCATATTAAACAAGACGTCATTAGTTTAGTTTAATTTCATGTTTAAACTTATTAGTTTATTTGAATCTTGTTCATATTAGAAACTAAAATAATAGCAAATATAATCAATCAATAAGCATAACCATTTTGTGTAACTGAGGAATGTTGCATGTTTTTTGCTTGGTATGTATTACAATTTTAAACATACAAAATATGTTTGAATATTAAATTATATTAAAGAAAAAAGAAAAAATTGTAAAAAAAGCTGGTGAATGATAAAAAAATTATCACTTATTTCAAACGTTTTAATTTGAAACCTCCCTTTAATTAACCTTCTCTTCTTAAAAATTTTATATACAAAATTTCAACATTATCTGGCTTTAAATGACATTTATGGAATGTCAAAATTTTGTTACATTTCAAATTTATAGAATGCAAAACAGCATAAAGTAGAATCTATATTTAATCATAACATTTATTTATGCTTGCTTTGACGATACATCCAGGGAAAATAACATTTATCCTGGTAGAAATTAAATATATTTATTTTCCTAGTAAAAATTAAACATATTTATTTGTATACACATTATTGGGGCTCTAACTACAATTGCATTTTGACAAATATATGATATAGAAGAAATAAAGTCTGAATTATATATCTAACATCATTGAATAGTAATGTCTTGAAGCTTAAGATTGCATAAGATTTAGGTAATAATATCTAAAAATCAAAATTATATAATAAGAAGCATCATTAATAATTTGCAAAACATTATACCATACTGTTTAAATCTCAAAATTTTATTACATAATTTTTTAGTCTGGCAAATATCCAAGATATTAAGTTTGGCAATTGCATGGTGTAATTGGACCACTGAGCACAACTTCATCATATGAAATAAAATTCTAAAATTAGAGAAAACTCTATTCATTAATTAAACTAATATCATTGGAACATTCCTTTTATTATTTTTAAGATAATGTTGAAAATTCTATTGTTAATGTTATTCTATTCTTTCAAAAATTAAAAATATTAAACGTTTGCTGAATCTTTAATCACATGATTATTATATTCATGATTTATTTAACAGATATATTCACTTTCTCTCTTATTATTAGAAATTATTTTAAGATGTTGGCCTTATTCTTTTGTCTATATTAATCCTTTCTGTCATCTTTCCAGGAAAAGGCATCTGGTTCTAAAAGAAGTGGTAGAAAATCTGTCAAAAGCCAAGAAGTTGATGATGTGTTAGATGTGCTTATTAGCCATGGAGGTAAATTTTGTTATTTGGTTGTATGTACAGATGATGTATCTGTATTGTTTTGTGTATTTTATACTTCTTTGTAACTGCACAAAATTTTATGACAACTTCTTAAACTTTTGCATCCATTACTCTAATTTGGCTGCAAAAGTATTCCATGCTCCTATATGTATAAAAAAAGTTTCCTCCAGAATAATCCAGGTGGAAAAACTAAATTATTTCTATGGAATGTTTCCAAAATATTTTCATTTTTTCCCCAATATTTTTAATTTTAATGTATAGTAATTTTAATTAAAGAAAGATTACAAACGCACACATGTATAATTATTGTTTTAAAAGGTTACATGGTAAAACAAAATATGAAAAGGAGTATTGGTTAATAACAAACAAAAATCTATTTAAATACATTTGTTTATTATATTTTATTATAATTTCATAAATCAAAGTTTTTTATAAATAATCATATAAATAGTGTTTGCTCATTTGTATCAAAGTCAAGAGAAGTATTCTTTGCTGCTGTTTTTGCCACTTCATAATTTATGTATACATTTTCACTTTGGATTATGATCTAGAGTTAAAGAAGCTTTATTTTAAATTACTTTATACTTCATTTGGGCATTGTATGTAATATAAATTCAGTTTTACAATCATTATTGTAAAACATTTTCTGAGAGTTGAACATTTTTTTTAGAAATTGTTTCACTTTTTTATTCCTTTTTCATGAACAAAAATTTCATTGTCAATAGAGTATTAATATCAACTCTAGGTTTCATTTTTTTTATGAAGTGAAACTGTCATTGAAATATACAGTATATAAATTTAATGATTTGAATGAGTTATATTTAAAAATTCTGGTAAAAATTTGTGTTATATATATGCAAGGATGTTATTACTCTTTTCTCATCCAGAATTAAAAATTAGACTTAACTCCAAACATATTTGTTGAGTGTCTTAGATTATCTAATTATACAAAATAATTCTTTAGATAATAGTGCCTATAAATTTATTACTTTGAATAATGAAAAATAAGTTACTGTCCATTCAGCTGAGTGAAATAATTCTTGCTTTTCTAGATGATCAATTTAAAAAAAGGTGAACACTTTATCCTTCATTATCCATATTTATAGCTAGGGGAGGAAAGAAGGATACAATGTCTCGGACATCATTTGCTTTTGAAATGCACAAATTTAGAAGGAAAGTCAAATTGTTGCTAACAATAATAATTTTTTTTTTCTTTGTAGAATTGCCTCCAAGTGCTGCACAAGAGCCTCCTACTCCTACTACTCCCGAAACACAGAAAGGTATATTCAGTTTTTCAATGTTTTTTGTTGTCTTCCTCTTTATGAAATTTTTTTATTTGATTAATATATATTTCCAGAAATTTTTTATCTCCTGAATAATTTTTTCCATTAAAAGCCAAATTTCATTAAAAGTTCCTTCTTAATTACAGAAAAAGGTTAAATATTTTCTTATACTTTCTTTTTATCCATCTTGGCATTGATGCATTTAGCATGTTACTCAAGTTTCTGGTCATGGTTATGCCATAAAAAGATAAAATAATCTTTAAAGTGGAATTTTTTCCATAACTGTGATGGAGAAAAAAAGAAAGAAAAGAAAAGCATCCAGCTCACAGCAAGATATATCAAGTCAAGTATCCGGAATCTTATATATTTATATAATATAATGCTGTTTTGCATTCCGTATTCTTTTTTAAAAATGATTTTCAATAATAAAGATTTTATACAATAATGAGTATTTTTTAATCTAATAATTGAATTCCACTCCTTTTTTTTTAATTTTTTTTATCTAGCCTGAGCATTTATATTTTTATTGTAGGTGGTCCAGCTCCTCCTGCTTTCCCGAGTGTTGGTGATATAAAACCTACCCTATCAGTTTCCAGTCCACCCAATATCAACACATCTGAACAACCTGTTGATACTTCTATGAAACTCAATGATTCTCCCAAACCTCAGGAAGAGAGAAATGATCCAAATCCTCCTCTGGTATTTGACTTGAATCTGGACTTCCAGGATTTGGAAGCCATGGATCTTGGAGTTCTGGATCGCAATGACATGAATGATCCAACATCTCAGTCCTCGTCCAGCAAATCTGACTCGCTGCAACAACAACAGCAAATACAAAACAATTGTGCACCATCATATAGTGATCTGGATATGGATGTGGAGTTCACTGATTGGTTGGATATCTTGACTAACAATAATTCTGTGCCCAATACCAACCAGAATCGGATTAGTAGCTTTAATGGTGATAACAGTGATCCTTTACTGCCCAGTATGGACAGTGGGCAGGAAACTCTGGACATGTTCTCCTTGGACAACCTCGACTTCAAACTGCCATCAGACTCCAATTTGTTAAGTTGGGATAAAATAGACTATGCCACTTAAAATGTAGCATTTGTGATAAAAAAAATTTGCATGAACTCATAAATAAGAAAAAAGTGTTTGCAATTAAATGACCCATCCTTTCATTTACAAACAAACTGAAATACAGTTGTTTTTTTTTTCATGTGAAAATTGGGTTAACATGAGTGAATTAAGAGCTGCAGTTGGCCCTTTATAGCATGACGGTTTTGCAATTAGTATGTTTTAATTGGTTTATAAGTATGTGAATTGTATGTTAGTTCCTAATAATTGCTAAAATGTAATATATAATAAGAAATGTTCAAAGTAAAAGTATAAAATGCAAAGTAAAATTTTGTTAAAGATGTAGTAAATTTAATTTATGAGATGCCAATGCTGATTTATTATTAAAAACCAAGTATCTGAACCCCAAAGTGGCCAATCCTTGAAAAATCAGTTAGGCTTTTTTAGTTGGACATTTAAAATATTCTGTACAATTTTCAGTTTCTCTTCTCTTGAAACTACAAGCTTTAAAATTGGAAATATACTATCTCGTCTAATTTTTTTGGAATTCCCTAATCATTTATTTTTTATTAATAAATTTGTTATATGCACTGAAAATAAATTCTCTCAAACAGTTTATTATCAAATCTAATTAGAAAAGGAATAAATTTTTTAAGTAATAAAAATGCATAAATATTTCTTTAAGTAATCAGTATGATTTATTAAATGTGTGTTTATTGAAAAATGAATTGCATAATCAAATGTGATATTCAATTAATTAATAAATATTTATGCACAATGTGATTTACTTCATACTTTCATCTTTTTAAAATTGATTTTTTTTGAAGATGCAAATATTCAAATTAAATTGATATTTAATGTAATTTGAAGATTTTAATATAAAATTGTGTGTTATGTAAAATCTTTAATGTATATATTTTTTATTTTTTGCATTTTAACTAACAAAGTAATCTATTTTATATATGTGATGCTAATATATAAATTAATAGTACCAAAGTCGACAGTTTTTTTCCTTTCTTATGGTTTTATTCTGTCTGTCAAAAAATTTGTTTAGCATTCTGAATAGCTGAAAATGTCATGCTATGAGGGTTGATTGTGTGAATATATTTAATTGAAAATAGCAGTTTTAAACTTTTCCAATTCATATAGTAATTTAAAGTAGTATCCTTGTCCATTGATTAATCTTTTATATGAAACTGGTTTTTGAATGGCATGTCTGAGCTTTACAAAAGAAAAAAAAAAAAATAGAAATTGGAAATGAATGCACGTATGTTTTTGCCACTTGATCTGTTTTAAATATCATAGACTGAAGATATCTTTGGAAGTAATCTCGCTTCATGTGTATAAATATGTCTAAATAGTGAATTCTATCTTTTCCTCATTTACCTTTTTGTATTTTCACCCTCTGAGTGGCTAGGTGTCGAGATGAAAGCAAAATTTTTCTGATGCTACTTGAAGAACAAGACTTTGCTAGTGATCATTTAAACTAAATAAATTCTGTTTGTTTTTTCTGTGATAAAATGATTAATGACATAAATTAAAGCCAACAATTGAAAATTGCCTTACTATGGTAAATTCATGAACATATTGTTTAATGCTTCATTCATGCATTGCTTTTAGACATGTTATATAGCTTCATGACTTGACACTTAATTATAAACCTTCATACATATACTTCCATTTGAAAAAATGTCTCTAATGATGTGATGAATTATTTCTTATGTTGTATGAGGCACTAAATAACTGCTGAAAAAATAATGAAATCTTTATACAGTTTTCTGGTCATAATCATAATTGGTGAAGTTGTCTTGACAAACAATGTATATTAATTTCGCACTTCTGTGGCCAAAGCAGACTGAATTGGGAAATTTTGAATTTTATCATTTTAAACCAGTTGGTGAAAGCTTTGAGAATTCTTCATTTGGATTGATGGATCTTTCTCAAGAAATCTGAAATGATCTAAAATAATGATAATCATGACTTCATAATCTGGATAGTTTAATTGTAAAAGAGTGGATTTTTTTTAGTATTTAAAATATTAGTGTTTTGAGAATATTAATAGGGCTAGAGATCAGTATGTTTATTGAGGCAAATAACATAAAATACCATTTTTAAAACTGAAAGTATATGACTATTCATAAAAGTTTAGAAATCAAACTATTGGATCATTATTAGGGTGGATATTTTGCATAAGAGGATTTCTTCAAATTTTAAAAGCTCACAACCCCTTTGGCGTGAAAAACAGATTTGCAGCCTCATCTATGAGTGACATGATTATCATTAAATCTAAATTACCTTCTAAATCTAAATTACATGCATAACCCTATAAGTGAAATATTGATCAATATGACCTCTAAGATACACTATTACATTATTAGGATTTTATGCATGCTATACCTGCAATGTACTGGTGGGTATTATACTACGCCTGCGATGTACAGGTGTTAAGTCAACCAGTACATTGTGGGCAGTTTTTGAATTAATTTTTTTTTTAAATAGTGCTTTGAAGTCTCATGAAATTGTGGTATTTTAAATTTCTATAACAGAATGAATATATATATAATATATGCTTTGAAAATATTTCCATTTTTTAAAATAAAAAATCATAAATGTTTCTTCTATTTTTTATATCTTTTGAGTAGATTGGCTATTAAAAAACATAATCATAAACACATAAATAATAACATATGCATATGATTTATGTAGTTAAAAGAAGACATTTTTCTAAACAAATCTAAGTAATTTGCTTATAAAAATGAATTAAATCATGAATGTTGATATTTGGTCTTGATATTTTCAAACAATTTTGCAAATTTTTTTCTCTTTACAGAATTGAAGCAATTTTCTTGATCACCAAGATTTTATTTTGAATGAGTACCATTCAGGAGTTTTTATGATGGTATTCCAAAAATTTATGAATATGCTACACCTTTGATATAACTCATACCTGATTAGTTGTTATTAGAATTTCAACTGAACAGGAATAAGAAATTTAACTGTTGTTCATTCAGAGGGTTGATAAATACTCTACATTTTTTTCATGTAGCTCAGTCTAACCAAGCATGTTCATGCTTTAACACATTAACTGCTATAGTAGGAATAGCTTCATAGCGTGAATTCAATGCAACTCAAATTGCAGTTACTGTGTTAAAATACGAAAAATAGCTATACAATCTGCCTCAAGGTAATTTTCCATTCCTTCATGAGTTTTTTTTTTTTTTTTTTTTTTCATATTTCACTGATTAAATGGAATTAGAATTTTTGTAAAAAAAAATTTCATTATATGTAAACTGTGTATAAGTGCTCAAGACTTTTAATTGTATCATTTTAATTATATTTTGACTTAATAGTGGTAATTTTCTAGTTAGACAAAAATTTAGTATTAGTTTTTAATATTCTATTTTTAGGTAATTCTGTTTTATATATTTGCTTTAATAGTAACTCTGTGGATATATTGTTAACTCTATTGAAAATTTGTATAACTGTAGAGGTTTCCATTTAAAGAGAGCAAATATTTTAGAGTTGTGGAAATTTATTTAGAAATTAAATTTTAAATGTGTGTGCAAAATTTGGAAATTGAAGAAAATTTTATATATCACAAAATTATCATTAATACTTGTGATTGCTTTTTTGTATGAAGATGAAGATTTCAAAATATTCTCTAAAAAGAATCTAGAGATCATTTAGCTATATGATAAATTTATTTTATTTTTTACCTGTTAATACCTTATGTAATCCAAAGCATAAATTTCTGTAACTTTCTCTTGTTATAGTATAAACAAATAAAATTAAGATAAATTTGAATTAAAATTCAATCTAAAAAATTATCTCCTTTTTTTTCCAAAAATGATTGAAAAATCTTTAAAAAATCTTTTTATAGATATATATATTAATTTTTTTTATTCAATAGTAAATTATAGAAAAATAACTATTACTTTCAAATTCTCTGCAATACTTAAAAAATAAATCAAAGTTTAAGTTTTTTTTTTTTTTTTTTAAACTAGATTGTTTGAGAATATATATTGACTTCTTAAATAAAGCAAAAAATACATTATGAAATTCATGCGATTGAGCCAGAGAAAGGTTGCTGTCCTGTGAATAAGTTATTGGACATTGATGGTTCAATTGCTAAGAAAATTTCTCTTAACAGATTCGTGTATTTAAAAAATAACATTCAGTTTATAACTTTTCCAGAAGTATCAGTAAAAGTGATAAAAGATATAACGAAAGCAATAAAATACTTTGGATATTATTGATAAAAAATTATAAATTTCCACATCTTTGAAAATATAGTAGCTTTTATTACAAGGGAAAAATTAGCGCTAACTACATATTTTCTTATATTACGGGTGCCAAATATCCCATTCATATTAATTATAATGAAGTGGGTTTGATGTTTGAAATAAGTAACTGAATGAGTTAAGTAATTTTTAAGGGTTTGTGTATGCAATGACATGTAATAATGATCTTATTTACTATGCTGTTAAAGATGATAACTACATGATGGTTATTCGGTGCTGCAAAAAAGTATTTTAAATCATTCAAACTCTCATGTTTTCCCACACATCATATTTTCTTTTTTTTTAATTGGAAAGTTCACTAACATAATTTCTGTCACCCTTAGTTGGCCTGCTGGTTCGAGACCAACTTCTATTCTGTTTATTTAGTGTGGCAGGCTTACCATTCCTTCATTATTATGCTACAATCTTGCCTATACAAGATTGCATGGATTTTATATTTTAGTGAAATGTTTAAAAATGTTCTTTCTGTTATTATAAATGTTATATTGCATTTAGATATTTGTAGCGATTTTTATCAGGGCTTCTCAATCGTGGGATTGGAAGTAACAATTTTTGAAAATTAGTTTGGCACTTCTAAATTTTATCTACAACTTTAAAATTTAGTATTTTAAAACAGATTTCAGATAAACATTTAAGTTTATTTCCTAGAAAGTTGAATCATCTACAATTGCTTGGTATCTGAGTTTTAGTTTTTTTGACTGAAGGGTTACAAATTTGAGATCAAATTCTGCAAAAAATCTGAGATATATGCTATTTTTGTGAGGACCAGACTTATGCTGATATAGCATGAAAATTTGAATTGTAAAATTCATTATTGGATATCATCTGATACAATTCAAGATCGAACTGAAAGAATGCTCTCATTTTAAAATAAATTAATCAAACTATTCTAGAGATTTTTTTTTAATAAAATTCCACATTAATCTTAAAAATTAGAGGAAACTGCTAAAATATATATATTTATCTCTTAAAAATGCTGATGAAAATCTCTTGCACACCTTGTTTTTATACCACTCGAAGGTTTTTCTTTGATCATTTATAGTTTTTAAAGCATGTTAGTCTCTTCCAGCTATCACATTACTCCTACTAAATATAAAATATATCAAATTTTTAAAATTTACTATTAAGCTTTCCTTAAGAATCATCAATTTTACTTTCCTTTTCTCTAGTGAGAAATTAAAAATTTATCTTATAAAATAATGAATCTCATTATGAGAAAACCAATGTATGTGACATATTGATATTATTAGTTTTTTCAGTTAATTTTTAAAAAAATGGTTTCTAAATTTATCTATTCTAATTAAAAATAACTGTTACTAGATTTTATGATATAAAATTGTAGTATAAATAGATAGCCATTAAGCAAAAACAACTGAATTAATATCCTAAAGATATATTTTATATATTAAATTGACATCTCACTAATATTTGTTCTTAGTTTTTGAAAAATGCTAGGTAATTTTTAAAACCCTTTTGATACACATTTAAATCTTAATAAACATCTTAAAATATTTAATTTTTTCCCCAAAGAATCTTATATAAACATCATTGGGGGAAAAAATATATGCAATCTTCATGTGTTGAAAAAAAAATTTAAATTCTGTGAAGTCACATTGTTAGAATTCCATTCCTTCTAAAATTTGTCTTGATAAAATATCACAATTTTTAAACATTTGTTTATTTTAATATTTGTTCTTTAAATGAACCAAAAAGTAAATGTTTTTTTAATTGCAAAATAAAGGAAACTATGATAATTCTATAACTGTACAAAAGAAAATAATACAGTTATAATAGAAAATTTTTGAGAAAAATAATTTATTATTTTTTGCATTTCAGATTTATTTAAAATTTTCATAAATTCATTATATTTTGCTTGAAAATGACATTATAAAACATTCAACCTTTAAATTGCATAAAAAGTTTTAACCTCTTGTAGAATAGAGTTTTTCCTGAATATGTTGAAGTGATGAATTTTGATCCTTAATTGCAAACACTAAAAGAAATTAATTACATTACTAATAGAATTAGGTGATAAGAATATATCTGAGATCAAATTATCTAATATATACAAAAAAAAAATAATAAAAATCTGGGAACATATTTTCTTTGCTGGCTTAAGCCAATTAAATGGTAGGAAGTCTTTGTTCAAGAATTCTTATACATTTTTTTTATGTTTTCATACTATATTATTATGTATTTATTATGTGGGTATTGGGATTAAGAGTGGACACTATAGAATATTTTATGAAATGTAAAAGAGTTTATTGCATTCAATTCAAAAGTAGCTAACCATAAAATATTCTTAATTATTTTTCAAGGAAAAAGTTGCTAGATATATTTTTCTATTGCAGTTTCTTAATTCCATGTACATTTTAACATCAGACAATGTCAATTAATCAGATGAACTATATGCATCACATTTAAATTCATGTAGTAAAGGCAATATAATGTACTTATTTCACAGAAAAAATTTTACTCAAATTTTTCAAATATGTATATATCACATAAAGTTTGTCTTGTATTTTATGCACTGGGGTATTCTGAAATGTTTCTTATTGTTGTATTTTCATCTGATGTAGCAAGAAATTCTGGAAAGGCAGATTAGCTCAGTTATTCTTGTCATCATATCAGAGTTTAAAATGATGAGATTTATTTTTAAAATTAATGTTATAGCTGAAGTCAGAATTAGCTAATAAAGCTAATTAGAGTTACAGGTAAAATTATGAAAGGGGTAAATTTAAGCAGAAGAAAAGCTATTTAATGACTTCAATTGCTATAGATTGAGAAGCTCTGACTTTTGCTGTTCTGTACATTTGACTTTTTTCCGTCTTTAAAGACCAGTGTATTTTATTTTTAACCTTAATCGACTGTATTTATCTTTACCCAGCAATTATGTTACATGACATGCAACTGTGAAATGACTAAAAAGAACAGTTTCTAAATACGTACTGAAATAAAAGTTAATATTAAAGTTAGAAATGAGATTAATTTATCTTGTGAAACTATGATGTATACAATTTATGTGAAGAGCATTATTATATATATTCTAGCATGGGTTTCTGAACTTGAGTAATTTTCAAGGTGAATCTTAACTTGCACCACTCTTATATTGCCAATTATTCTGATTGAAAGACTCAAATTTTTATTAAATTTCCTATTTTTTAAATATGATTTAGTATTTATTTTCAACTTATGATTATTTAGATATATTTTGTTTTTTCAAATAATACAATGTCTTGGTGTATTGATAGAAAATTAATGTTTATGAAAAATAAAACAATTTAATTGTTAAAATTTCATTACAAAATTATTTTTAAAGTAAAGGTAAACATTTAACATGATTTTTAAGATATGAATTAGACAGTTTATTAAAAAAATAATTTAATATTCCTATACAATTTAAGAAAATTTTGTTTAATAATCAGAATGTTTAAGATTTTCAAATGCTTTATTTGTGAATATTTGGATTTTTTTTAATAAAAGATTTTTCTGTGTAAATAAGTTTCTTATTGAATTTTTTTACAGTTCAGAAACCTTTGTGGTGTTATATAAAAAAATATCTAATATTGGTTTATATGTATAAATATTTTGTATTTTTCTGTAAATATTTTCAAATCATTTATTATGTATCATTTCTTTCTTTGTTAACACCAATCTTACCCTAGGTGAATCAGAATTGGTCTGAAATTGTTCATTATTAATTAGAATTCAAAGAGCATTGCAAATGTGTATACATTTGCATCTCTCCTCATATTTACATCTAAGTTATTCTGAGTGCCGTGGCTTTTTTAGCTGAAAGTTGCTCGCTTTCTATGTTTTGAGTTTGTATTCATTGCTCATACTGCGGTGCCTTAGTCTTGTAAAGAAAGTATCTGCTTGGGTTTCAAATGCGGAACCTAAACAGTATGTGTCTGTGATTTTTTGCCAGAAAAATAAAATAAAAAATACTTGGAAGCTTCCACTGTTTGAAAATTCCATTGCCAATATCTGTAATCATCTTTATTGTGAATAATAAAGTTCTGTGCTCTGCGAAATTGACTGTGGTGCAAGGATTTTTAGGAAGAAATAACTCATCACTGATTTTAGTTTTTTGTATGCTAATACATTATGTATTAATAAAGAAATCGAATTCATTGAGAGTGTTGTTATTTACATGTTGTTGTTTTGATGCATTTTAAATGTATTATTTGCTTTTGGACACTAACTGGTTCAACAAGAAAAATTAATGTCTATTAAATCTTTGATGAATAATTTGCTCCTTATTATCTCTTAGACCCTTTATAGTCCAGTTTAATTGCACTTTTAGGCCTATAATAAATAACAGCAGTTTTATTGGTTTAAATTGTTTAGTGGCAACAAGTTAAAACAAGCCACTGAGTTTGCACCCGAATATATTACTGGACAGAATGGTCATTAGAATGAAAGAATACATTACTGGGCAGGGCAGTCAGTAGAATGGAAGGATACATTACTGAACAGGGCGGTCAATGTAATGAAATATAAAAGACGAATGCTTGATTCTCCTTAC